>JBAJNP010009208.1:0-18586 GCA_036877545.1 Yasuhikotakia modesta
AGGTTAACATAAGAAGTAATTGTGTAGTTTCATGTATTAATGTGTCCACACTATATAACTGTGTACATTAATATTTTTTCCAAAATAAGTAACTTATACAACTCATACAACACATATATACGTATAAATGTCAACTGACACAAACACATTATATGGACGTTATTAACTATTAAGGTTTACATGCTTGCCATTCATTGACATGCTTTTTACATAGTTGTCAGAAGTAAATAAACTGTTTTAGTGTGTAGGGTTCACTAGTTATAAGTAGCTGTATCTCAGCCAGATTTACAGTAAAGGATAAGCTATAGGCTAGGATAACTAAAACATATCGTCAACGCAAATCCATGATGTTAATTCCGAAGTGTCATGTGGAAAAACTAATCCAGCCTTAGTACAGCAACCTTACTATAAAGCTGTCATGAACATGCTATGCAAACTATAACAGCAAACTAGCCTTCCAGGAATTTTCAGGCAATTTTGTTAGCCGACCTGCTAGTAAAGTGTCAAACGCATTTCACGTTTGTTGTGCATCGGACTCGTCCCCGTCTCTCTTACCTTGTAGTACACATCAAACTGTATGTTTTCAGGCAGGGAGCGGATGTCCCGTCGCGATCGCCCGTAGTTATCGACCACGGCTGAGATAGCGGTGTTGTACAGGGTCTCGGGGATCCATTCCAGCTCCACCGCGGCCATATTGTTTTCTTTCACTGAACGCGACCACAGCCCCCTCTCCTACTTTACCTCCTTCGCTACCTGATCGAGGTGAAACTCTTTACCGTGTCCTTCCTCATGCACCCCTGCAGCTTTTTGGGGGTCGAAACGGGCTGTTACGGTTGAGAACACAACCCTGAGGTTATGCTCTCACGTTTAAAGCTCATCCCCGATCGAGATGCCCCGCCCCTTCCCTGACGTCACGGGCGATGACGTAACACTCGACTGGAGCTGCGCTTGACCGACTGCAGTTCAAAATAATGGCCAGACAAAATAAATCTACTATTACTAAAAACATTTATTATTACGTATTAAAGCAACACGTCACCTATTGGCCACCAGTATTCAATTTTGCAGTATTGCAAATTGGCTTCTTGTGTCCTTGTGAAAAATGACAAACTACTTCCACTTACATAAATATATTAAGGTAGCCCATAAACTATGATTAAACCAATACAACTAGAAAATGTCTCACCAAAGTGGTAGTTTAATGTATCAAATAATTGTTCAAACGCAATTATTGTACAAATAGACAAAAATAAAACATAAGAATGTTGTAATATTGTAATATATTGTAATATTTATTCAATAATAATAATATTAGGTCAATTAAGTAAGTCTGTAAGTCAATATTAAGTCTGGTCTGAGATCTGTAGCTTTACAACATTCCCAACAGATGTCGCTGTTTCTTCTCTGCTGGACAATGAGACGCATGAGGCCAAACCTACCGCCTCTATCACTATATATTTACAACGCTGCTTGCCTGCTCACGTTCAGCTGCGCCCATCCAGAGGATAGACCGAGCAGAAACAATACCCCTCTCAGCCCAAAACTGGATCTATCACAACGGTGAGCCCATCACATTTTCGCCTGTACTTACATCTGTGCTGTAATTGCGTAAACGGGATAACGTGTCAATGTCAAGGGATGTGAGCGTGTGTTTCACAGCAGCCTGCTGCCGGAATACAGAGTCGAAGAAGAGACACTTATCAGCCGCTTACTCGTGCTAACCGACCTGCTAACTGCAGCGGAGGGTTGTCGGATGTACCCGGTTACAGATCAGTAAGTTATATAGACCCGAGGTTTGAGTTACACGCTAAAAACGTGTCGCAGCGGCGATGCGTGTCGGGCAGCGTCCAGCTAATTGAAACGCATAGCAGCTGATTTAAAGCTATAGCGCGTTTTTCTGCCGCAAAGGACGCTGCGCTGGTTGTGTGATCGATGCATTTATATGAGACTGTTTTATGATCTAACGTGTTTGTGTTTTGCTTTACCGTCCCTGACTGTTATGTCTGCCCTCCAACACGCCAGTGTTACGTTGTGCAGAGCTGTGTTTGTTACCCTGTACAAGATCAGGGTTATATTGTGTCAATATACAGTAAACTTGTAAACTTGCAAACAGGGTTTGGTTTGTACTGCATGTGTTTGTCAATGACATACCAAGCTTCTGTTAACCCATTGAAAAAACTGCTATTAAGTTACCGCAGTTTGTTTGTATAAGCAACGTGGAAATGAAGTTGACGTAACATGTTCATGGAGTTTAGACATGAATCTGACGTCGTTTACGTCTTATTTGCTGGAACTAGTTACTATTTTAAACGCTTATTTTTATTTACTTTTGTATTTCTTTCTGTAGTATTATTATTTAATTTGTATTTAAGACTTTTGTTTGTGAAGTAAAGGCATTTAATTTTCAGTTATTGCGGTTATTTAGACGTAGCGAGATGTCACGCTGACGAACACTGTATGACGTCACGCATGACGTAATCATGGCAATAGCTACTGTAACTACGGTAATTACTGTACTTTGGAGCAAACTATGGCATGTATATATTAACTTGTGAGATGTCAGAGAAGACGTCAGAAAAAAAACTATTAAGACAGTAATGCTGGTATTTGCATATAACTATAATTTTAACTGCATCTTTTTTGCATTATTGCAGCTTTTATTATCTTTTGGCACAAGCTTGGCCTTTATCTTGATCATTCCAGTGATATTTTTGATCATTTAGACAGTGAATTCATATCATAATATTTCCATGATCACAATGCATCTATTAGGTGAATGTTTTGCATTTATAATGAACCTGATAGTAATTGTACCGTAAACTGGTAGAAAATCTGTTAGGGTAGGTATTATTAAGCAGTGTGACGTTTGCATTTACCCAAGATCAAGCCTTTTATGGTCATTAAACAAATTCCTCGATTGCCTTTATGTATTATGGAGAAGAATTTGGCCCCTTGTTAATAGAACTTGTTTGGATAATGAAAACTCCTGCTGGTGGGAAAACAGGAATGTCAGATGCCCCTGGCTTTCATAGCACCCCCCTAATGCCTTAAACGCTGTTTAACATGCATATTGTCTCAATGATGCAAATCACTGAAACAGGAAATTAAAACTGTCAATGAAAATTAAATGCTTTTATACAGCAATATGGTAAACAGGAAGAAAAGAGTAGTTTTGCTGTGGGTAGAAGTAAATTGTTGTTCTGGTGTAGTTAAATTGAAATATTGTGATGATTGGCGTTTTAAATTGTTTTGTGCCATGAAACATCTGCATAAAAAATGAACATTTTTAGACACAATTATTAATTATTTTTCTTTCTCTAGGGAGCCACAATTTATCCGTTCTGGATTTCCTGAAGCTGCTGTTTCTGCATGGAAAAAATCCTTCCCTTGTGAAACCATTGGTGCTTTAGTGAACTGTAGACAACGTTTGGGGACAGTATGTTTAACTTGATCAAGAAAGACAAGGAGAAAGATGGAGTTAAGAAGGAGAAGAGAGACCGGAGGGAACGAATGTCTGCAGCTGAGCTCAAAAGCCTGGATGAGATGAGCATGAGACGAGGCTTCTTCAACCTCAACCGGAGCTCCAAGCGAGACTCCAAGAACAAGCTGGAGATCTCAAACCCTATTCCTATTAAAGTTGCCAGCAGCACTGATCTCAATCTAACTGACATAGAGTCTGATGGTCTTAGTAACTGCAGCAGCATTGTCCTGGATGCAGATCAGCTCAGTGTGACGAGCTCCAGCGATGACCTGAAGGGCGATTATGCTCATGATGGCCACCGTAGTTCTGTTAAGGAGCGAGCGGCTAGGTTTGGCGCCCTTGCCATGCAGAACTCGCAAATGGGTTCCATCATAAAACGTTTCTCCTTTTCTCAAAGAAGTAAAGAGGAGAGTCAATCTGAAGGCTCAACACCCTCCGGCCAGAACTCAGCTGCCCCATCTCCACAGGTGGAGTCCAAGGTCTTTGACCCCCAGCGCAAGCAAAGTCTTCAGCAGCAGAAGCAGCCATCTCCTCCTGGAAAGAAGGTGCACATTCCTGAAATTGTGGACAAGACGTTCCCTGCGGATCTTCGCCTGCCTACTGTCGTCCCGCCACAGACGCCTCAGATTCGAGAGCTGGTTCTCCAGAGGCGTAACACTGGTGATTTTGGTTTCTCCTTGCGGCGGACCACCATGTTGGACCGCGGCACAGATGGAGGGGTATATCGGCGAGTGGTTCACTTTGCAGAGCCAGGTGCTGGCACTAAAGATCTCGCTCTTGGCCTGGTGCCCGGAGACAGGCTGGTGGAGATCAACGGGCGTAATGTGGAGAACAAAAACAGGGATGAGATCGTGGAGATGATTCGGCAATCAGGCGACACGGTTCAGCTGAAGGTTCAGCCCATCCTGGAACTGAGTGAGCTGAGTCGTTGTTGGCTGAGAAACACAGCAGGACTGCGGCGAGAAGCTTGTGATGTAAGTCCACCTCTTTCTCTCTTTTCCTCTCTCCTTCATAATAACAGTCTTTTCAGGCAACTCCCTGCAAGTCTGCCAAGCCAACTGAAAGTGAAAATGAAAGTGAAAGAACTGGCTCTTCTGGTGAATACAAGCATACCATGTTCAAGAACATGTTCTTGTGGAACAGGAAGCAGATTTTTTCTAGGATGAACATCTGTCACAATGTGTCTAACCCAATCTTTTCCTCCTCCAGCTTTCCACAAATGAGTACTTTGATGACAGGCTTTGAAATGTTTGTGTTGGTTTGTTGTGCTGTAGTTGGATGCTGTGTTATGTGAAAAGAAATGTAGAAACTTGTGAATTACTGTGACTGCTTAACTCTCAACTCTCCAAAGTTAGCGGTTTCTTTTTATCAATATTAAATTGGAATACACTTTTACCTATACAAATATTGCATTTGAATTTGCATCTTTAAAACCAATTGCATAGAAATAACTTGTGTTAATAGACAAAAAATAGGCTTTGTAGTGTTTTCACTAAGGTTTTTTTAACACAGGGAAGCCATTGAAGGATATCATGTTATACTTGGTGTATTTGTTGGTTAACAGATAAGAATGGCATTAGGTGTAAATGTTCTGATGGATGGAGGGTGTGTGTTATTAGCTAGCAGATGTTGTGGTGATTTACTTTGAAGCTAAATGACAATTCACCTGTAAATGTTAATTAGTGTAAGTGAGTGTTTCTTTAAAAGTAGTTGTGAATTCGTGGCCTAAGTGAATGTTCTATGTTTCGTTCACAGAAGTAGATTTATGTTAAAGAATACAGAGGGTTTGTTTTCATGTTCTTGTGAGCTACGTGTTGAAACATAATCTAGTCAGTCATGGCCTGGAGCGGCTGAGGTACAGCTGAACACCTGCAGCTGAGCTGACCCACAGATGCCCAACAGCAAAAGACAGAAATCTTACCCCCTTCTTAGCTTTATTACTTGTACTTGATGATAAATGAGATGTACAGCCTGGAGGGCCTTTCAGGTTAAGCATTTGTGTTCATGATAAATCTCATCCCAGTCTCTTGTTTCAGGCGATGGGAAAATAATATAATGGGCAGCTGTGCATGTTTAGGTTTGTAAAGGGGGTTTGTCTAATGGGTTTTCCTAATAGATTTGACCCTCTTTGCTGGGATGGATTTGGCTCACACGGTCATTGGAGGGTCATAAATGAAGTTCCTCTGAGAAATCCAAGGTTTGCTTCTTAGTCTTATTAATTTAAACTTAACAGTCCAGGTAATCCTAGCTGTTCAGAACTATAACCAGGCCTGTTCTGTAACCATCTCTCTCACCAACGCTTTTACCACATGCTTTTCCCGCCATGGGCCGTGGGCGAGCGCCCCCATCTCATACCAGAGTGACTCTTCTGCTCTATTTTTGTAGTTTTTATCAACAAACAAGAGGGTCTTGCTTCGCTGTGGAAAAGCCTCCCTCAGTGCTGATATAATTCATTACATGGTCTTATTTCTGGAGTTTTGTGTGCTGGTCTGAATGACTCTCGCCCTTGTCTTTCTCTCTAAAGATAATCATTGTCTTGTGTTTCTTGGCACACTGTCCTGCAGGCGTTGTGTAGGACATCTGATGTCCTCTGAGAGCATTAAAATTGGGGTTTCTTTTATTGTGGAGCTGTTTTAAAAGTAGAGCTTTGTGATTATAGCTGAAATCATTTAGCACTTCATTATAACGTTGCTAAAATGGCCACCATTTTGGCACAGTGTGTGGAACAGAACATGACACAAACAGGAAGTGAGTATTAGCTAGACACTGGTCTGTTTTGGACAGTCCCAGGTAGTTGTTGTTTTGTAGCGTGATTGTGGAAAACGTACGTTTGCTCTTGACGTCTGGAGTGCTGCACTGATTTGTGGGCCTGATTGAACACTGGAAGATGTTCTCAGGTCTTTTGTCTCAGAAAACAAACAGCAACAGCTAAGTCATCTATTCAAATAAAGACAAGCTGTAAAACGATCATGTCTTGGTGCAAACAAAGGGCAAACCATGGTAACTCACTGCTGTCTCAGTCAGGCATACGTTATAAAGACAGCTACCGCTGGACCCTGCTGCTTCACAGAGATCTCACCTATTTCTTTAACTTTTTGCATTGAATGACTCTGTATCTTGCTGTTTTGGAGGTTTAGGACAAAGTTTAGACTTTGCCTTTATTTTTAAATGCTGAAGTACAAAAGGGAGATTGTTATTTAACTTAGATGGGCATGTTAGATGATTGCAAGGGTTTTTTGTGGTTGCCAGGGTGTTGCTAAGTGGTTGCTTATTGATCCGGGTCAACAGCCCACCCAACAGATCTCTGTAGAATTTGAATATGTGGCTTGGCTTTCTTAAGTGTCAAACTGAGAGATTTTGTTGCTCATTTCATTGTGCAAACAATACTAATTGTCACTTTATAAAATTCCTTACAAATTAATGGAAAAACTCATTCAAAGGTTCAAATTCAGGGTAACTTGATTACTAATAAAATACACAGATGCTATTTTAGTTCTAGAAAATGTTTCTGACATCCAGTAATAATTGAGTTTGGTGGAGCGTTTAAATAGGAACTCTTTCTCCACAGCAGAGGAATGTCTTTAGAGTGACAAGACTCTGGAATGGCACGCAATTCCCGTTCCAGTTCCCTATCCTTAGCAGAGAACATGGGGAATGCACAGGAAGTTCTCCATTCTTCTAGGCACTGACCAATGAAGTCAGGATGTCCTGAGATGGACGTGAGGAAGCCAGAATAGAAACAAAGCAAAGACTCCTGGAACAACAGGTAACTGCTGTTTATTCTTGTCGAGTTGAGACAAAACCACAAACCCTACTAGCAAATTAGCATATTTTTCCTGATCAGATTAAGCTTTATTGGTTAGTAGCAGAACATTCCAAAGTAAACAACAAACAGCCACTAAAGCATTAAAATGTTCAGTGTGTCTTCAGAGTGGATCTGGACATGATTAGAGCAGATATTGGTGTCACTTAATTAGACTGAAATCCTGTAAGGTTAAACTCCATGACAGAAGTTCCTACAGCTGTGCAACAGATGCCATCAGTTTCTCTCTCTCTCCTTCTTTCTCTCACTCTCTCTCACTCTCTTTCTGAAGAAAAGAGATTAGGAGTGTAATTGTCACTTGTGGTTGGGTTGTAAACCAGGCTTGTTGTAAATGTGCTGTAGTTTTTAACACTCAAGGTGTGGTCCACAGCACCCTTCTTAAGTAAACATGACATTAAATAGCAAGCTGCTACTGTACAGCTGGCCAATAAGATCGTTCCACTGTTGTCTGATTTGCATAATTCGTTTAGTTAATCAGGTGATATAACAACACAGATGGCACCTGTAAACACACAATGGCATTAGTGTATGCGGTATGTTCTTGTAAGGACTCATCTGTCAGGTCTCCATTTAGACATTAAGGCCAAACTGTGTGCTGTCAGTTTTAAAGTTGCGTAATATGAACACGTTCTCTCAGGGGTCAGACTGGTATGAGTGCGTCAGTTCGGGTGCTTCATCACACTTAACAGGTACTAAAATTGGACACTTTTACAGGCGGATAATTCAGATTTGGAGTGTTTACTTAAAGGGGCCGTCTGTAAACTATGGGGCTCCATCATTTGGTAACATCCATTTTAACTCTGGATGTCATATTAAGAAATTTTTTCAGGGCAGCTGATGTTTCACACCTGTGTCCTTCTCGGTCCAGTAGATTGTGTGGCAACTGTACAGTTGACCTTTAGGGCACAGTGTAGCGTGTTATACTGCTGGGTGTGCCAGGCAGGAGTGCGATGGGAGGGAAGCAATTGAGCACTTTCAGGAAGTCCTAACACAGGAACTGGCAAAGGGCCAATTTCACCTGCCACAGCACCAATGATAAGCTTGTAAGTGCTTAACACGGCTGTTCTTTTGTGAATTAACACATGTATTGTTCCCTTGACATTGCATTACAGAGGTCTTTTCACTGCTTTTAAAATGTCTTCACAAAAGCTTTGCAGTTTTTTTTTCTCTTTTAAGGTCAGAACATTAGTTGTGGGTTTTGGCTAAACGGTCAGTGTTAAGTTTATTGTGATTTGCAGTCATGACAAATAATAATAAAACGCAATAGACAGTTACCACCCTATACTTTTTGAATAATTTGTGCGTTGTTGAGAAATAGAAAATGCAGAGTTAACTTTTATTTTTAAAGCGTTATTGTGGATGTTTATGTAACTCTTTGAGAGCTTTTAATAAACCTGTAGTCATAGCCATCAAAAATAATGTCATGATCTGAGTTCAGTGATCGTTTCTGTGACTGGCTAGGATATTTTTCCTCCCTAAAGCTCCATTCTCTGTATTTTCGGAATTCGCTTTGGAACAAACATGACATTTACCGACTGAGTCTCTGGAGGAAAACCGAGTAGAGGTGGGGGCTAAATCAGATCAGAAGAGGTGAAAACAAAAATGCGTATTTCATCTTTGTGCGTCAGTAAACACTGTGGGCATGTTTACAGCTGGGGCTGTGGAATTTAGTTTTAACAGCTATGGATAATTTAACTGTTTACATTTGCCTGGCATTGACTCGCATCCAGATGTGTGGGTAAATTTAGTTACAGCTTGCAGGCTGACTTAAAAAAAACTTCACACTAATTACTAATGGCAACCAGGAACATTCATGACAAAAATGAGAAGTATTTCCCCATTAGCTTTCTTTGCTATTGTCACTTCTATTTTGGCTATTTGGCCCACTTATGCATTGTCTGTGGTCTTGGCAGTTTGTGCCACCTGTGTTTCACTCACCGTAATCTCAGTTAGACAGGAAGTCCCGAGAGGAAGGGAACAGAGGGAATAGTGAAACCCTGACTCAATAGAGCTGCAACACTTCCTGTGGGGTTGAACCTTTCATCAGTGTCATGAGAAAGTGCTCTGTCAGGGGTCTGCTGCAGTAAAGCCCTCCCACAACGTCGAACCTCTTTCCACACGCTGTCAGAACAGAACTATTGAGTAAAGACAAAAATACAACAACAGCAGCAAATAGCTAAACAGTAATTCTGTAACAGTAATGTAATCCATTTATGCTGCAGTGCCCAGCTAACTCTTAGTTTTAGCTTCATAACTACAAAACTAAGAATGTTCTAAGAATATCTGTCTAAGTTTTTTAGATGCTATATTAACATTATAAACTTTGTCATTCTGAAACTTTTAAAAAGAATGTTCCACTAACTACTTGGTCATAATGTTTTTGATATGATGTATAACTTACATGTCTGTGTTTATTTAGTTCAGGCAATGTTTGTGAATCATTATTTCATTATTGTGCAATAATATTTCATCTTTGTAAATCTTAAGTGTCTTAGATGTGTGAATTCCTCGTATGTTGACTTAAATGTGTCGTGTTTCAGATCGGTCTGCCTGGGCATCAACCTCAAGTTAAAAGCAACAGTGAACTCTATTCAAAGCCGGCTTTCTGCACATTAACATTGTGCATGCGCTGCATGGTAAAGTCTTCTTAACACCGGGCCTTGTAATTCAGCTGGGCTGTGAGAGAAGAGTTGTGTCATTCAATTAGCATTTATTAGCAGAGACTTGAGCAATATGGTATGAAAGGTGTTGTATTGTGCATATAGTCACAAAGCTATTGACCAATCAGCACCCAGAACATTAGCTAATAGCATCTATAGAGTTTTGTGTCAATGTCTTCCATCTTCCAGGCCAACATTTGAATGGTTTAGAAAAACTTGATCTTTAACTGTCATCTTAGCTGTCTTCTCACCTGCCTCTATTTACCATTTAAGTGATGCATGTTTGAACTAGAGTTAGTTGACAGACTGTTGGATGAGATATCAAACATCCTGCTTTCTGACTTTTAACGTTTCAGGTCATAAAATGTTCTCACTGGTTGTTCTTCTCAACTGTCAATCCCATATTTCCCTGTGCTTGCATTTCCCCTCAGAGAATGACCTCAAAATACCTCCTCAGCTCTGTTCCCTCTCTGCACCCGTCTTCACGGCCGTCAATTATTTAAAGAGACCTGCTGCAGGGAAAATGAATAATGAAAAAGCTAGTCTGGACCGAAGCCCTAAGAATTTAGAAATGTCAGAGATAGAATCATGTGTAATTAAACAGTTCTTGTAAATGATTTCACTGGTAGGACGACTTCAGCCTTTGTTGACAGAAGGCTGTCATTGCCCAAGAAAGTTAGTCACCTCACCAGTGGATTAAAGTGATGCAAGGGTCCTTCTTATAGAGTCTTGTGTTAGCCGCATGATAGTGTGAATGCTGTCGAATAAAAGCATCCTTTTCATCAGAGCCTGTTCACAGAAATCAGCAAGCAGTTGGTGTCCGTGTGGCGAGATTATGATGGTAATTGTGGCTTTGTTCAGTGTGAATGTGGTTCGATGAGTGTGTACAAGGTTTGAACAGTCCTTGCAGACGAGTGCACTTGAAGGTTAAAGTGGCCTGAGAGAGGTGGAGATTGCAGCTTTGGATGTGTGTGGATCTCTCTGTTGTCACTGTGTGTTTTATTTCCTCTTAGGCTTCCAGCACAGGTATTGCACAGGAAGTCCAAACACTCTGCTGGCAGCGACAGACTGCAGTTCTTAATCACTGAATATCATACAGCCAATGGCCTTAAAACAGAAAGACATCTAAGGTCACTTACCAGATACAATACTAAATGCTCACATGTACTAGCATACTATAATAGTAAGTTGTAAATTAAAACACAAAACCAATTGATCATTTAACAAAGTTATATGTATCTGCACTCCACAATGAGACAAGATATGTTTCAAATAACCTGTATGTATTAATTTCTTAGTATTTGGTATGTCTGGATTGTAGTTTAGTTAGCAGGTGTCCTTAGCGTCATTTTGTGTTGAATAGACCTGTAATGCAGAGCTCTGCAGTGTCTCACTCTATTACTGTAACCAGAGCTATGTACAGCAAAGCTGTCCCAGAATGCAATGGGCTCCCAGCACTGGGCAAACCGTACGGCACTGACCCTGGCCACGAAAACTGTGTTGTCATCTGTATGTCGTGCCAGTTCAGAGCCTGGCATTTTAAATCCTGCCTGAACGGTTAAAATGCTCTTTATTCATCTGTAACTGGCCCTCCAGAAATCACAACAGTGGCCTTTTTGAATGAATGCACTCTTTCAACAATGATGCGCGTCAACCTCACAATACAATTATTCTGTTATTTTAAACATGGAAAGAGTTTCTCCACTCAGCTTGGCTCTTTAATCTATTTTTAATAATCCTTTCAGCAAGGACTGAGAGCTGGAATTTGCCTGTTTTAGCACGTTACATGAAAAACTGCTGCTTTAAAGACATTTATGTAACACCAGAAGTTCAATGCCTTTTGGCCATTAGTTTCGTTCCTGACCTTTGACCCCCACACAGGGGTGAAAGCGCAGCCAAATTCCTCAGTGTTGTGTAAATGCATCTGTATTTCCCAGCATTCCATCAAGATTAGCGTGGATGGACAGAATTAGAATGGCGGCTAAACAAATGCTGATTTTGGCTATGAAAATGCTCGATACAAGCCTGGACTTTCCCAGTCCTGCAGCCTTACAAATTTGGAGACCAATTTCCACACTTCCATCGTATTTCAAAATCCAAATATAGCTCAGTTATATTTAATGTGGTTGAGATGGTATCTTGTTGTGGCAGAATATTTGTGGCTCTCTGACCTTTGTGGTGTTTTTTAAATGTCCTTCTCTCCGGCTCTGAAGGCTGCTGTTAAGCCAACATTACACAGGTCTGCTCTTCATCACCTAATCCACACTTCACAGCATGCGTTTGCTATAGGTCAGGTAACAGGAAGAGTCTGGCACTCATCACAGGGCCAAAAACACACAACCATACAAGTTAGTCCTATTGTAGCCACACTAGCTAGTGTGTGTGTGTGTGTGTGTTTGTGTGGCATCCCTGATCTTAATTCACATCCTTTTCCTGCAAAAAAGGGCTTTGTTGTAACAGTGACCCAGATGTGGCAGCCGTGCCCTTGAGCACAAGCAATGCGTGACTGTACTCCACTCTGCAAACACATTAACACATACAAACCTCGCCCACTCATACACTCCTCACACACACCTCACACACTCATACACTGCTCACACATCTCACACACTAAGTTTGGTGAAATTGTGCTTGTTTTGTGTTGAGTAAGGGGGTGTCAGCGTGTATCTCAGGAGGGGGTTCAGGCTGCTAAACATAAACTGTCATTTTCACTCCACTTACTATACATTTGGGTCAGGCGTACTGTAGCACTGTATTATGTGTTAATGTGAGATCAGAACTGAGCTGTGCAATGCTTAGTTTGATTGTATTATCTGTTTTTTGTGCATTTACACTGCCATTGAGTGAGGACAGGGAATGATGGACAGAAGAGGGAGAAATGTGAGACGGATGTATGCTTGTTTGACCAAGCACAACTCTGATAATGTGTTTTAAGGTTGTGTAGCTTTCCTCTGCAGGTTTGCACTAATGCTTTTGCCAAGGTTAATGTACCCTGAAACTAGTGCAATAAAAGCACTTCATTTAATGAATAGTCCAGTTATCATCTTCAGGTGTCTAAAGGATAAACGGATGGTTTTCACCTTCCTATTACTAAACCAAACTTAAGTCCTGTAAGATGCGATCAGAAGGATTAGATATTTGTCTAAATGATTGGGTTTGTCTGGGTGTGGTGAAGATTATTGGGTACAGCTGTGTGTGTTTTGTAAGGGCTGTGGTTTTTACTAGTGGCATTATAATTACCAGATTATACGGTAAAATTGTTCTACATGACGCCCAGAATTCACTCTCTGTTCTTGACACCCAAAAATGATTATTATTATATAATATCGTCTCATTTTAGAACGGAGACAAAATGTCAGAGGTTTACTTCAAGCTTTGCAGCTGTTTAAACTGTAACTTTCCACTAAATCATGTCAAACTTCCGTTGAAATGTTTGGATTTCACAGTTCCGCCTGCATTGTTTGCAATGCGGAATTCCGGCCACAAATTCCAGCGTTTCCAGTGGTAAAGGAAACAAGCTTGTTAAATGAAACATGCCATTTGACACCCTTCCTGCATTCCAATGTAAATGATTAGAATATGCATGTAAATAATTGTTTATTTGACTAATGTAAATTGTCATGTTACATAAGGAATCCCTGTTTAGCACAGGCTGTGTGTGTGTCTGTATGTGTGTGTGTCTGTGTGTGTGTGTCCGTCTGTCTGTCTGTGTGTGATGAGCAAAGGTTCTCATTTGCTCCTGACTCTTCTGTGGTGTGAACTTCTCATTATCTCCAGCTGACAGCCCATAGCTCACATTCCACACCAATCCAAATGCCATTTTACTCTCTAATGGGGCTGCAGTGTCAGCTTAAGTCTAAACACTCCCTCCCCTGGTCCCCCCCCACACGGACCTTCATGCCATTGCAGCCCAAAAACAGCCTCCCTGACTGAGTGTGTTGACCATTGGTGACTTTATAGGGCACTTATATGAAAGCCTGCAGCGCCCTCTAGTGCTTTCAAGGGTTATGTTACAGCCATGACACTCCCAGCTGTTTTTCCAGTTTCCAGGAAATAATTGATTTTGGCTGTGATTCTTGGCTGTGACTGTGGACTGCGCGCCTCTGTTTCCTGTTGCTTTAGGAGAAACACTGAACAGAGAATCCTACTTTTTCTTTTTTCATACAGATTTGACAAGTTATGAAAAAATATTGTCATGTTAATTCTAATAAAGATAAATTTGCTTTCCTTAAGCATTCCTCCTTGTATAAATGTATTGGGCTAAAGGTTTTAACATTTACTTATGTTTAAGGAAGTTATTCCTTACACATTATTTTAAATATTTGTAGTGTTATTTTTCATTTTAACACAAGCAGCATTACTAAAACATAAATAATGATAGAAATGTTAGTTTATGTTCTGCTCTAACGGATGCAGAAGTTCAGTAGGTGAATGCCACCACAGTTTTTATTTCCAGCGTGTTTTGCACTTTTGCACCCTTTTGTTGTAGGAAGTGGCATGTCTTTGCGTCATTTCCTCAACCATCTTTCTTACCGCTTCTGTTTTTTGACTCTATTTCCCCTCTCCACCCAAAAAGCACTAACCCAACGCGTTGATGCTCGCCAACACTCTTCAGCAAGTCCACACCAGAGTTTGAGAAGCTCAACAGAGCCAGAGTTCTCCAACCATTCCTGGTCTGTTTTTTACCTCCTGCAGAAACATTTGCATGTTCATGTCTGCGCTGGACCAACATTTGCTCTGAGGAGCTGAGAAGGAACTGTGAGGAACCAGCGAGGAGCTGTCCATCTTCTGGCCTGCATTCTTGGGGGTGGGGAGAGAGCTGGAGTGTGGCGCTGTGGTGGTACTCGGTGCTTTATTTTTAGCCCTCACGACCCTCTATCACGACAGCTGTCCTCTCCTCCTGCCTTTCAGGTCAGGAATAGCCGCTCTGTGCACCGAACTATCGGTTTGCACCTCAGAACCTGGGCTGGCGGTTAGTGTGAAGCGAGTTCTTTGGTTCTCAGGGCAGATTTTCTGACTCCAGCTGCAATAGTTGTGGACCACCACTTAAATTAGTTACGCTCTGACCTTGGTAGCAACGCTAACCAATCTGCTGCAGAAGACGTCAGGTAAGGTGGCGTTACTAATGGCCTTGTATGAGTCTTGTATGGGGGAACTTAAGAGCTACAGACAGACAGACTTGTGGAGGAGTCTATGGGCTTGCAGTACTGCTGCAGTCTGGACTCAGGCCTGCTCAGGCGACTATTTTTAGGGTTGGCTGTGACCACGACACACCGGGTTCAGCGATCGAGCCGGTGAGCTCTAATGCTAAAACCAGCAAGGATGAAATGAAGTGGTGGTTATACTGTACTGTAATGTGTTTTGATGGATGGTTTGTTTGGACTGTGTCATGTAATTTATCATATTGAAGCCTAGATTAAGGCTCTCCTCATGCTCAATAGAGGCTTTTTGGCTTAATTTGAGCTTTTTTTATGGAAACTGTGGTGAATTGTGTCATTTTAGATGTTGTGTGTCTTATGATTGATGGTTTTATTTTAGACCCGAGATGAAGCTTTCAAATGAGCC
Source organism: Yasuhikotakia modesta (assembly GCA_036877545.1). NCBI lineage: Eukaryota > Metazoa > Chordata > Actinopteri > Cypriniformes > Botiidae > Yasuhikotakia > Yasuhikotakia modesta. The sequence goes on from JBAJNP010009208.1 coordinate 15,530, forward strand.
TCGTCTCCGTACCTTAGCGTTTATTTTCAAAGGCTTTGGAACCGTTTTTCTATTCAGCGACTGTCAGGAGTTTGATGGATGAAGTCAGTCGGTTATTTTGTGTATACAGTCACATCAGATCTTATGCTTCACAAGTTCGCTGAAGGTTTCGTTTGGGTGGCTTCAAAAATAACTTTTGCTGTTTATTTGTGGCTTTTTCTTCAGCTGAGCCAACTTTTTCCAGACACTTAAATTGCTGTTGCTGGTTTTGGGTTGAACTAATTCAGTTCCCTGATTTTTAAGAAATTTAATTAAATATTCTGATTGGATTAAATGAAACGGTTGAAATTGACCGTGCAGTTATTTCCATCCCCAATGAAACTATAGTCACATGTCCCTAAGAAACCTCCAGCACTTTATAATTCGTCCTGTATACTGGGTACAGCTAAATTTATCTTTTGGATAAGCTAAATTTAATTTACAGTGTGTGACACTTTTGAACAAACTGTAGATATACATTATAATTTTAACATTGTTGATGCCACATGCCATAAACGTAAGTCGGATTTTAGTTTTGTTTAGAGATTTTTGTTTTGTTTGCAGTTTTTTATTTTGTTTATGTATTTGTAGTTTTCTACAGCAGTGCAGGTGTTACCATTGTTGTTTAAACTCTTACGGATTGAAATTTTTATTGTGATTTTTGTTTGTGTTTGGCATGTGGCAATATTATTTTAACAAAATGTGTGTTTTGTATTGAAAACCATTCAGCTTATCTAACATCCATCCAGCCCTATTTTTATTTAGATGTTTAAATGTTGATATTGTCTTGTTGATTTTGTTTAGTGTTGTTTATAGTTAATGTTGTTAGATTTGTGCTTCTTTGTTGTACCCATGAGATTGCTATTCTAAAACGGCCTGTGCTGTCAGTACCACAGTTCTCTGTTAAGGGATAAGAGCACAGCTTTATATAGCTGCAGTGTGTCTGATGACTGGAGGGCTGGTGACTGGTCTGTGGTGGCGTGAGGGGCTTTAGGGAGAGCAGAATGAGGGTCTGTGTTAGCCGAGAAGTCTTTGCCAAGCAGGACTAGCAGGGGTTCCCACAGTAATCCTCACAGATGATGCTGTACAGTATATCGGCATGACAATGAGGTGACACGGCTTCTTGTGTTTACAAACAAAAGCTGTACGGAAGTCACAGAAATCTTTCTCCTGGCCAGTGCTTTGGAATGTGCATGTTATGGAATATACAGCACAGGATTGTGGTCTAGAAGTTTCCTTAAAGGGATAGTTTACCCACAAATGTAAATTATTGTCTCATGCTATTCCAAATTTGTAGGATTTTTGAGGTTCTGAGGAACACAAAAATGTCTATTGGTAATCAGCAATGGCCCCCTTGACTTCCATTGTATGGCCACAAAACATTTCTCAAAATATATTTTTCTTCTGTGGAACAAAAAAGATAAGTAATACAGGTTCAGAATTGCATTGGGTGACTAAATGATGCAAAAATGTAATTTTTTTTTGTGTGGGGGGGGGGCTGCCCCTTTAAGTGGTTATTTTATTTTGCTTAGTAAGTGAGCAACTTCAATATTTCAGTTATAAAATTTATGTCACTAGTCAGACTGCAGCTGTGACATCATATGACTCCCACAGGTCTGTTGTTTGTCTCTTGTTCTGATTATTCCCAGGTTAATTCAGAATTAAATAGTGCATTTATATGCAACATGGAGCTTTTAAACAGCATATGTTAATTTTCTTCTCGGCTATTTGAATGTAGTCATGAGCGGCCAATCGCAGTGTGTTTATTCACTTCTCTCTGTCCAACAGCACCACGAAGCTCCTCCTCTTTCCAGAATTGTGGGTGTTGTTTTCCTGACGTTTGTGACCTCATAACATAACTGAAGATCAGCATCCGTTGTGCCAGCATCTTGTCTGCTGGTCCCTCCATCTGTCACTCATCTTTCACCCTGCCCCCCTCATCTGTCTCCGCCCACAAACCTTACCCAGCCCGGCTCATGACATCAGCGCTGCCGGCATGGCATTCTCATCACGCTTTTCCTTCTGGGAGCAAAAGGAAAGTGATGTTCCATTCTCCATTTTCATCATCCTGCACTGCTTGACCCCAGCTGTGTTGTGCATGCAATGCGCCAACGTCGCATTTTTATAACAGTCTGTAATAATGCACTGGGGTGCAGTGTGCACGCTTTATGAGCACACAGATGTTAACAGCCTCTGTTCAAAGAATGTGTGTGTGTGTGTCGGTGTGTGTGTGTGTCGGTGTGTGTGTGTGTCGGTGTGTGTGTGTGTCGGTGTGTGTGTGTCGGTGTGTGTCAGACTACAGCTAGTTTGATTAGATAGTGATCATTTGATGGCATCAGATGATTTGATGCCACGGCTTAAAATATAACATTATTAAATGTCTAATAATATTTAAAAGCCTTCATGCAAAGTTCATGCAATAAATGCTAATTGACTTTTTACATGAACCCTTTAGATCAAAGATGAGAACAAACCAAACCTCAAGAGTTCAAAAGAGAATGTAAGTCCCCAACATCTCTGTACACTAACAATATTACAATAATATTTATATTGCAGACCAACTGTGATTTATTTGAATTCAAATCGAGAGTCTGTTACTTAAATGTGTCTTAATAGGTGCTTTTAATTATTTTTAGAACTAAGAAATTGACTTGTTGAAACAGGATGCAGAAGTTTTGTCACAGGAAGTCACTGTTTCAGTGATACACAGCTGCAACTGTAATAAACAGCAGTCAATTGTTTCCCAGCAGATTTAGAAAAGCATGCTTTGTTCTGCACAAATGGATGATTGCATCGTAATTTACCTGTAAATAGTGTCATTAGCTTTGATTATAGAGACAGTTTGTTTGTTTGTTTGTTTGTTTGTTTGTTTGTTTGTGTTTTGTTTTGTTGGCTAATGTGCAGCTGTTGGGCTCATCATGTTTTGCTTTGAGTGGTTACATAAAGGTTTAGCATAAACATTTACAAAACATCATTGAGGTGTTTGAACGTCTGTGTGCATCATGCATCCTCTTAGAATCTTTGAGTCTTTCTTAGACA
>JBAJNP010009209.1:0-18581 GCA_036877545.1 Yasuhikotakia modesta
TCATCCTGGTGTTGTTTACCCCCGCATGCAAAACGACAGCTCCGCAGCTATCATTCTCCTTCAGGATAGTGGGTACCTGTGCAGCAATATCAAGCACACGCCAGGAAAGCAGTGTGAGCGCACCTTACCTTTATCACAGGTAGTGTGAACATGACGGACGATGGAATCTCCGATTATCACAGCACCGAGTACTCTATCCGGAGCGGGGCGCTTTGCGGCAGCGGGCGCGGAGATCAGTGGCAGTGGCGGGTTGGAGATAGCCTGGGTCCTAGACCGCGCCTTCGGCTGGATGTGTTTGTGCGGGGTGAAGGTCATGATGCCTGGTCGTGTGTTGGCCCTGCCCTTGGGGATAGACGGCATAGGAGTGGTAATCGAGCTTAGATCTAGCTGCGAACTTACCACGATGGAGGTTTCTAACGAGTTTTTCCGCTCTAGCAGCCGTGCCTGCCTCTCGAGAAGGTCCTTCATCATCTTCTCAATGTTTTTAAGTTCCGCCTGAATTGTGTCCAGCTCGAAAGAGTCGTCACCTGCAGACAGAGGAAGACAGAAATCGGAGATGTTAGCCATCCTAGCCTGTGAGGTGTATTGTTTAGGGGTATTGCCGTTAGAAAGCCGGTAGCGTGTATTTGACTAAAGCTGTAATTGAAATGGAGGTTGGCGATAATTAATATTACAAATCTAGTCCGAAGATAGCAGAAATAACGTAGCAGAAATAAAATAAGATTAAATTAGCAGATTATAATTGAGATGGTAAAGTTTTTCAGCCGTGATGGTGTCCATGATGGCATTGATGTCCTCCGCATGTGGGTCAAAGAGCTCAGCCCACACAGTGGTGCTAAAGCAGTCCCTCAGGGCCTTGTGTTGGTAACACAGAGGAGGGTGGTGCATGGTTAAAGTCTCCAGAGATGAGGAAGAGGGCCTGTGGGTGTTGTGTCTGCAGCCTGTTGGTAAGAGAGAGCAGTGTATCACAGGCAATGTCCACTTTAGCAGAGGGGGGCACATATGTAGCTATCACAATAACATGCGAGAACTCCCGTGGCAGGTAGAATGGCCTTATGCTAACATGTCTCTAATAATGTCTCTTCTTTTCCCTGAGTTTTCTGAAGCAGCTCCGCGGGAGTCACATGTTTGTCCCATGTAGAAAGGTGTTGCACAAGTCATGCACGAGAATAGTCTGCAACAGAAGCCCATAACTCTAGACTATAAAACTCCAACTTTTTTGTGTTACACTGGCTTTGGAACTCAAAACACTCTGCAAGCTAAGCATTCTACATCGACTTCCCTTCCGCCACCGACACAGGAAGAGGCACAAGCAGTTTGAGAGACCTGGCATGCATCGCAAATGGTGTGTTAAACGCAACAGGTGGGGGTGTTAAGCTGGTATTAGTGCCAGGCTAAAAGCTAACCCCTATAAACCTGCACTTCCCTCTATTCTGCTATCCAATGTTTGTTTGCTGGAAAACAAAATGAATTTAAACAGATTTACACAAAGAAAGATGAGAGGCTGCAGCACCATCATATGGCAATGAAAAGGGAATTTTAGTATGTTTGAGTGGTGTTTGGTCTTTCAATGCTTGTTGTTATACAGGGCTTGACTATGGTTGAATGCCTGCAATGGGCTTGGCAGCATTTGGAGCAGTTTATTTTGATGCCAGGACAAAACTTGGGGCATGAACAGACAACCAGTGGCAGCCAAGGATAATATCATGTCATGAAATTTAATGACATAGAAGGAGATGGCCACTTAATGGAATAGTCCAATATGTAATGAAGTGGCTGTGTTTGCTGGATGATGCCATCTCCTATACGTGTGTTGTTGACAGCACTGGTCTTGATAGGTGGTATACAGGGTTGAGTAGAAATGTTGAATTTACAGATTATATCCTTGTAGTTGAAATTCAGGGCAGTTGCAGAATAAATCAGCACTGTCACATCAATGAAAGAATCTTCAGTAGCAAGCTGAACAGGAAAGGTCAATAATTTGATAGGAAGAGAGGTAATTGTTTTACATTCACTCAGGTAGTAGCCTTTGTGTTCCTCTGGGCATTATGTGGGCATGCCATGCTATGGTGGCACAAATTGAGTTGACCTCATCGAGTTCTCTCCTCTTGAGTAAGTCGCATTGGCTCTTCACTTGCCATTTAAATGGGTAGGTAAAATATGGCAGAACTTCTATGAAGCGTTGGTGATGATTGGACACTTTTTCCTATGGGAGCACTCCTCACAATGTTACTGATTTTAATAGAGGTATATATATTCCGTGAATTAACAATTCTTACCCTTGCAGGCCAGTTCAGTCTGTAAATCAATGTTTAAGATTTGTCAATACACAGCTTTTAATAGAGTGTCATCCCAGAAAGCTTTTGAGTAACTCCGCTCCAGTATGGATCCACCATGTAACAAACCACATCTGATTCCTCTTTAGTGTCATTCAGGCTGGAGATGTAAGCAGGAGACAAACTCAACAGCCATCCTGTTAATGTGGGCTGCTACTCTGCTCTGCTGAGGCAGCGTGAGCTGAGTACACCTTCTAGAGAGGGTAGCGGGCAGCCGAGGATCTTCTGGGTTGTGATGATGATTCTTTGAGAAGCTCTCCTGTCCACTGCTGAACAGCTGGCATACCACACAGAGATACAGTATGTCGGCACACTCTCGATGGAGCAGTGATAAAAGGACACCAGCAGTCAGCAGGTTGTTCTGCTTATGGATCCTGAGGAAGTGGAGTCTCTGCTATTCCTTCTTGACTGCTGTGTTGGTAGTTCCACACAGTCACCATAGATAGTGACTTATAGTGGTTTGGGGACTGCACTGCTCTTGCGGAAGTCTATGATGAGTCCTTTTGTTTTCGAGGAGTTCAGGATGAGGCTGTTCTGCCATGTTGACAGTATTTGGACTTCATCTCTGGTGCCTCCTCTCTCCTTCTTAAAGTCCACAATGAGCTCCTTAGTCTTGTGGTGTTAAGGAGCAGGTTATTGTCTGTGCACCATGTGGCTAGGTGCTGGACCTCCTCCCTGTAGGCAGTCTCATAATTGTTGCTGATGAGTCCAATCACCATAGTATTGTCTGCAAACTTGATGATGGTGTTAGATCCATTCAAGGCCCTGCAGTCGAGGGTGAAGAGGGAGTAGAGGAAAGGGCTCAGCACACAGCCCTGAAAGTCAAAATCCAATTGCAAAGAGATGTGTTGATGCCTCCAAGTCTCCAAGTTTAGTGATAAACTTGGAGTGGATGACAGTATTAAATGCTGAGCTAAAGTCCACAAACAGCATTTGTGCATTGGTGTTCTATTGTCCAAATGTGTAAATATAGAGGCCAGTGCTATGCAGACTGTGTTCATTATGTTCCTATTGGTCCAGTGTGAAGGTGTGCCAGGATCAGCCACTCAAATCACTTTAGATTAGATTAGATATTCCTTTTTTGTACAACAAATTTACAACAAAATTGTAGCAGTCCGTGGTGCAATTCACAACACATACAATGAAGAATAAGAACAGTGTAATAAAACAGTGCAGAAATAAAAAAGCAGTCCAAACCTGTAAAACATCCGCAAACTTAATGATGTTGTTAGTGGGGTGGGTAGGAGCGCATTCGTGCATAGAGGGTATAAAGAAGGGGGCTCAACACACAGCACTGTGGGGCACCAGTGCTGAGGGTGAGGGTGGAGAAGAGTTACTGAAATTATAATTGGTCTACACCTCCCCGACCTTCAAGACTTGTACAACTCCAGAGTGAAGAAACGGGCAGTTAACATCATCACAGACCCCTCCCACCCCGGCCACAACCTGTTTGCACTTCTGCCCTCAGGCAGATGTTACAGATCACTGTGCACTAAAACATCTAGGCACAAAAATAGTTTTATTCCCCCATGCCATCTCCAACACATCGCCTATACATCAACTATTCATACGTCTGCTGCTATTATCTGTTCCAGATACATATATTACTGTCAGGAGCAGGACCCAAACCCGGGTCCACTGGAGATAGGGGGCGGAACCCAAGAACGAAACACAAGGTCTCATAGGAACCAGTATTTATTAACAAACTAAAACTTCACAAAACAAGCAGAACTAGTTGTACAAAACAGAAAACAAAGTAGGAAAAAACTAACAAAACTAGAAACAAAACCACAGGGAACCATTTCCCAGAAACAGGGCAAACTTAACTCACAGAAAGAATGACACAAAACACGGCAAGACTTGACTTTACTAGGCTAGGCGAGACATAGCAGGGCAGGGCAAGACAAGACAATTTTTTTGACAAAATTGCACTAAACATTGAGTCCTTTTTGAAGTAGTCCCACACCTTATTCTTCTTCCACCTTCAGCCATCTGTAAAATAAATAAATAATATTATATAATATAAATGTGTAGTATATCAATATAATATATAGGGTTTTTTATTTTTTTGCCTCATACATCGAACTGCCTGCGTCTAAATAACAAATCATGTGCACAACAGGCAAACTATGTTCATATTTATAAGTCCAAACAGTCTCAGTAATATTCACTTATTGACAAATAAATGCGCTGCTTCTCTCCTGCACAGAATAGATGCCGAGAAAGGTGACACTGGCGAAATATTAAAGCTGAACGACAGCTGAATGAAAGTTTATCAAAAAAAGTCGCTGGGATTGTCAGTAGATGTAGGTTTGATGGAAAAACGCAGTTAAAAGGGTCTGAATGTTGCTAAATATAGTGCTAAATTTGTGTTGTTGCGTGTGTATGTCTTAGATGTCATAAGTTGATGACAACTATTTTCTGGATATTTGTGGTGGTCAGTGGCCGATTAAATCGGCAAAAAGATATATCGGCCGGCTCTAATCTCCAGCACCACCACACTCAGCTGTGTGCTCAGTCCACTGCTGTTCACTCTGTTGACTCACGACTATGTAGCAATGCACAGCTCGAATCATATCGTGATGTTTGCCAATGACACGACCGTGGTGGGTCTCATCAGCAAGAGCAATGAGTCAGCATACAGAGAGGAGGTGAAACAGCTAACGGACTGGTGTAAAGCCAACAACCTGCTTTAGGCTTTTTTTTAGGCTGGGTCTGAACTCTGCAGACCCTGGTACTTCCTAAGGGCTTTTTAAACATCTGGACACCTGAAGGTGAGGCCTTTGTGTCTAAAAATAGGAAGACAACATATAGCTGTCAGTAGCAAAGGTGCAAAACATAAGCAGTAAGCATACTGAATGCTTGCCATGGCCCAGATGTAATTGTTACATGTCCAATGCCTTAGCACTCCAGATATTTGCCCCTCCAGAAAAACAATGTCCCTCCAGATTCATGGTCCCACATCTCCTGTTTACTAGACAGGCATGTTGGCCAGCTCACAAACAGCCTAGTCTCACAAAACAGCAGGTTTTTGTTTTGTTACTTGTGTTGTACTGTGTACTTTGTGTACTGTGTTGTACTTTAGCAACCTTGGTCCTGGAGAAATGTTGTTTCATTTCACTATGTACATGTATTTGGCTGAAATGACAATAAAGTCCACTTTGACGGCAGCATCACCATCTTCCGGTCAAGTGGTTGTTAGGGATTATAGCTGGTGATTTGCCGTATGCCCTGCCACACCAGCCGTGGGTTGTCTTTGGTGAAGTGATACTCATTTCTCCTTTTATAGGCTGCATTAGCCTCTCTGATGCCTCTCGTCAGGTTGGATCTGGCAGTGCTATATATAGCTCCGTTGCCAGACCTGAAGGCGGTGTTACGGTTTTTGAGGAGTGTTCTGAAGTCCCTCATCATCCACGGCTTCTGGTTGGGGTAAACCCTCATGTTTTTTTAATGTGGCAGAGTATCAACACAGTTCTGTATGTAGCAGAGTACAGTTAAGGTGTACTCCTCTAAGTCTTGAGTCTCAAAAATGTCCCAGTTTGTCCTTTCAAAACAGTCCTGCAGGGAAGCTCCCTCAGGCCATGTTTTTACAGTCTTTATGGTGGGTTTAGTTTTTCGCCTATGTATGCTGGTATCAGAAGTATGGAGGTGTAAGTGTGGTGTTGACCTAAGGCCATTTTAATGTTTGAATTCTGTATGCCTTGTCAAGTGTGTTTGTTACCCTGGTAGTACGTGATGTGTTGAATTTTGGAAGAACAGCTTTCAAACCTGCTTGGTTAGGTTTGAAGTCACCAGCTATGAGCTGTGTCAGGATAGGCTCTGATGTGCATTTATGGATTGTGCAGGTAGTCTGGGGCTATGCTAACGTTAGCATCTGGTTCAATGTAAACAGCTGTAACTTTAACAATGGTAAACTCGCGCTGAAGATAGTTCGGTCTGCATTAATTTCTGAATACTTCAAATCAGGAGAGCAGTGACTGCCTATGATATTTTTTATTTTAAATATTTTTTATTTCAATCCACAGAGAACCCAGTGTCCTGCTATCTCCTCCGGTATGTTGTTTAAGTGCAAAAATTCACTCGTAATGGCTTGATTGGAGTGTAGTCCTATGATCAGAAGATCTTGGTGATTGTAAGTGGGATTTGCGTGGCTGAACATTTGTAAACAAACAGATAAACAATTACAAATATAAAAAGTACCGAAAGAGAGAGCGTGAATTCGCTGCATTTCTGCGCGCCACCATCTTGACTCATTTCCCCAGTGATGGGTGTGAGTGCCACAGAGCAGTAGTCATTCAGGCATGTTGGACTAGAGTGTTTCGGCACTGGCACTAAGCAGGTAGATTCACTTAAAAGCAATAATGAGAAAAAATTGGATCGTTTTTGCTTTTACATTTTTACGTAGACTATTAAATGCTTTTCTGTTTGTTTGCCAGCAAATTTTAATTGAGTAAAATGATCCCTCTGTACATTATTAACAACAGCATACATTGCATCTGGTAAAAGCACATGAGCACATCAGTTGTTTGAGCTGCAATCAGTAACTTTAGGCCATTACCGCCATCCATGATAAATCCATCCTCTGTTATCATTAACATGTCTTAGCCTTCAGGCCTGTTGACATTTATCTCTTACTTCAAATCCATATTAATGTAAAGCATATAATTGAATGCCTCACTTTCTTTATTTTATCTCATCGTAGTTTGTTTGTACTGCAGTTTAAATTCCATTTCAAAAGAGCTTTATTATCATTACAACTACATACAGCTGGTACCACATAGTATAATGAAACAATGTTTCTCCAGCACCATAGTGCTACGCAAAACAACAAAGAGCCACATAAGACAGCAAGAGCTACATCGACAAAAAGAGCTACATAATATAACAAAAGACTAACACAAAGCTACATACAAGTGCACAACAACAGTACCATATAACAATACAATACACGACAGAACTGATTCATAAAATATATAGCATTGACTAAGGTGCAGTTATGGCATTGTGGTGTAAAGGAGGTGTAATAAGCTATAACAATAAATAAATAAAGTGGCTATGCATTTATTTAGTGGCATAAAATGACAGTTCATAACTGTATTGTTGGAGAACATTAGTAGCAGAGATTAATATCATCAACATTTAGTTATAGTCCTTAAACCTTAAACATTTAGCAGCAGGCGTTAATATACCTGTATGTAAATTATATACATTTACATTTAGGCATTTAGCAAGCGCTTTTGTCCAAAGCGACTTACAAAGCGAGGAGAACAATGAAGTGATAAATCCCAAGATAACAGAATACAAAATCATACAAAGATACAATTATTCTAGTTAGACAATGTTCCGGGGTTCCTGTTGAGAAAGAAATTTATTTATTTATTTTTTTGTGAGAGGAGTGACAAGAGGTGCTTCTGAAAGAGGTGGGTTTTGAAGAGTTTTTTAAATAATGTGTGGGATGAGGCAGACAGAAGATCGTTCCACCATCGGGGGATATTAAATGTAAAACTGCACAGTGACAGAAGGTGTTTGGGGGATGAAATGATAAGACATTTTGATGAACATAGGCATCTGGAGGGAGTGTATATTTAAAAGAGATGATGAAGATATGATGGTGCTGAACCAGTGGTTGTTTAGTAAGTGAGTGTCAGAGATTTGAACCAGATGCATGCTGCAATTGGTAACCAATGAAGGGTGATCAACAGAGGTGTGATATGGGCACATTTTGGTTCTTTGAAGACCAGATGAACTGTGGCATTTTATATTAGTTGAAGTGGTTTGAGTTCTTTTGCAGAAAGGCCAGCCAGTAGAGCATTACAATTGTCCAGCCTAAAGATGACAAGGGCCTGGACCATGAGCTGCTTTGAATGAGTGGTTAGAAATGGTCTGATTTTTCTGATATTGTATAAGGCAAACCTGCAAGAGCATGCTGTTTTAGTGATGTGTTCAGTGAATGTTAGTTTGTCATCAAAGATAACACCAAGGTTTATTACTGTAAGGTACTGTTAAAACCTTGGATAACTCCAAGGTTTTTTTACTGTTTTATTACACCAAGGTTTTTTACTGTATAGTGAACATAGTCGTAGTTCAGGTGTGTAGGGTCAGCCACAATGCTGGTGGCTTTATGGATGCAGTGTGTAATATAAATGTCTATTATATGTCTAATATAAATGTGGCGATAGTATCATCTGTGGAGCGGTTCGGACAATACGGTTCCAGTGAGGGTGGTAGCTGGGTCTTGATGTGCCTCATGATGAGCCTCTCGAAGCATGTAATCACAATGGATGTGAGTGTGATGGGACGATAGTCATTGAGGCAGAATACTGACAACTTCTTCAGCAGGGGGACAATGGTGGTTGTCTTAAAGCACGTAGGAACAATGGCGCTGTTTACAGAAATGTTGAAGATGTCGGCGAAGACATCTGTTAGCTGTTCTGCACATTTTCTGAGCACTGAAGCCGGAGTCTGATAACATACAGAAATTGGCAGGGAAAGATACTTCATGGATCTAAAGCCAAACAGTCTTAACATTCCCAGTAACCATTTAAAGTAAACTCTATCAATTTATGTGCCCCATGTTTAGAACTGTAAAGAATAAGAAAAAAAAGAATAAGCAATTTCTTTGACATTGTTCACCATCATCCATATATAGCTTACTGTGAATTTTTGTTTTCCCTGTCGATCTAATGACGGATGTGTCCAACATGTGCTTTGCAGATCTGTTCTCACCCCAGAGTGTAGAACCGAAGGCGGCGGAGAAGCCTGCTTGGGCTCACGGGCTCAACCCGCCTACCGGGGTGATGAAACTCATAGTAGATTACTGTCACTACATGGCTGGATGTCGAAGTGGTGCCCACAAAATAGTATAGGGTTCATTAACAACTGGAGGTATTTTTGGAGGAGACCTGACCTGTTAAAAAGAGACGGTCTCCACCCATCCAGGGAAGGAAATGCTGTACTCTCTAGGAATCTGACCTATAGTCTTACTAGTGATCTTAACTGACTAACTGGGGCCCAGGTCAGGAAGCAGACAGATTGGCCTAACCATCTACCTGCTCGCCGCCTAGACATGTCAATAGAGACATGTATATCACAGCACATAGTCTATAACTCCAGTATACCAACACATATCGACTGTGTCTGCTCCACGAACAAATAATTATAGAGCACCATGTACCTCATCTCGTACAAACCTAATTAATATACAGCTGGAAAATAATATATCAACAGAAGAAACGCTGCTGAAATTTGGTCTCCTTAACATTAGTTGTCTCACCAATAAAGAACCCATTATCAATTATATTATCTCAGACCAAGACTTGGATGCGCTGTGCTTAACAGAAACCTGGCTTAAAACTGATGACTACCTTAGTTTAAACAAATCCACCCCACAAGATTATTATTAAAAGCATGAGCCTCGCTTGAAGGGTGACGTCGCTATAATCCATAAAAATATGCTTAAAGTCAATCATAAAACTGGACTAAAATTTAACTCATTTGAAGTAATGAAACTAAACGTATCACTAGCAGATCATAACAATAAACCGCTTTCTCTTGTCTTAGCTACTATTTACAGACCTCCAGGCCACCACACAGACTTTCTTAAAGAACTTGCGGACTTCCTATCTGAGCTAATAGTCACTGTGGATAAAGCCCTAATTGTTGGTGATTATAATATTCACATCGATAACCCAAAAGATATACTAGGACTCACTTTTATGGACATTCTCAACTCCCTTGGCATCAGACAAAACGTGGAAGGGCCCACGCATATCTGTAAACACACTCTAGACTTAATTCTATCTTACGGGCTAAACATTAATAACTTAGAAATAATACCTCAGAGCGATGCTATTTCAGATCATTACCTCATCGTTTATACAATACTACTAGATAGAATCGCTTACCCCACTCGACGTTTTCGGTCAGGAATAACCTCCGATACTAAAGATAGTTTTATCAGCAATCTCCCAGACCTGCCCCAAACGCATTGTTTAGCAAATAACCATGAAGAACTAGATGCTGTAATTGAAACCTTGAACAGGGCTTGTTCTAGCACTCTGGATGTTGTTGCCCTCATCAGATTAAAAAGAATTAAGGATAAGTTTCCAGCACCATGGTTTAATCCTCATAAAGCAGACCAAAAACAGGCAGCAAGAAAAATGGAGCGTAGATGGAGATCCACAAATCTAGAGATATGGCACTAGAGATAAAGATAATATAAAGCAATATAGACAAGCTCAGACTGAACATCAGCATAATAGTAACGATTTCATAAACTTCTTCACCAACAAAATAGAAGTTATTAGGGAAAACATTGAATCACTGCAAGCAACCACAAGTTTTTCTAACAGTAAACTGAACACTAGATGTCCGCATGATTGGCTTAAGGCATTTAGTGCGATTAATGTAGAGGACCTATATTAAGCTGCACCTTAATATAGACCAGGGAGTACTTGCTAACTTTAGACCTATTTCAAATCTCCCTTTTCTCTCGAAAATATTAGAAAAAGTGGTTGCCAGCCAACTTGGTACATTCTTGGATAAAAACAGTACCTACGAAAAATTCCAGTCTGGTTTCAGGTCCAACCATAGCACAGAAACAGCACTGCTTCGAATTACTAATGACCTCCTTCTAACATCGGATTGTCGCGCAACATCAATACTCATATTGTTGGACCTTAGTGCAGCCTTTGACACAATTGACCATACAATCTTACTCAGTAGACTAGAAAACTATGTGGGCATCAGTTGTCAGGCGCTAGCCTGGTTTAGATCATATCTAACTGACGACCGCTATATATTTGCCTATGTTAACGAGGAGTCATGTTACACTCACGTGAAATATGGTGTACCTCAGGGATCAGTCCTAGGCCCAATCCTCTTTTCACTATATATGCTACCACTAGGAGATATTATCAGGAATCATAACATCAGCTTTCATTGCTATGCCGATGATAAGCAGCTTTACATATCCTCCAAACCCAGTGAAGCTCGATTCTCTAGCTTAACAGACTGTATAAGAGATATAAGAAGCTGGATGGCAAATAATTTCCTTATGCTAACTCTAATAAATGCTAACTCTAATAAAACCAAAATACTCATTATTGAACCAAATAGCACTAAACAAAGTATATCAGATTTTAGCTTGTCCATAGATGGCTGTACTGTTGCCTCATCCACCACAGTAAAGAACCTAGGAGTGATTTTCGATAGCAATCTATCATTCGATAATTATATCTCCAACACCTGCCGCACAGCATTTTTCCATCTTAGAAATATCTCAAAAATACACCACACGCTGTCTGCATCGGATGCTGAGAAGCTTGTCCATGCGTTTATGTCCTCTAGAATAGACTATTGCAACTCGCTGCTCGGTGGATGTCATGCAAATCAAATAAATAAGCTTCAGCTGGTCCAAAACGCAGCTGCTAAGGTGCTCCCTCAATCTAAGAAGTATGACCATATAAGCCCAATCTTAGCATTGTTACACTGGTTGCCGGTTAAATATTGTATACATTTTAAAATACTACTGATTATCTATAAAGCCTTAAATGGTCTGGCGCCTCCGTATCTTCGTGAACTGCTATTAAAATACACATCTTCATCATACTGTGTGACGCTGCTATTACTTGTGAGCAGATGCTATGCTAATAGGATACTGTCTTTGTCTCCCAGTCTCATCCCCGGACGAGACACCAGGCCCTACACATGCTGGGATGATGCTGTGAAGCTGAGGACACCAGGCTGTGCCTGGCCCTCTCAAAAGGGGTTTGCTCCTTAGGACTTTTTTTTCTTCCCCCCAGGGGTTTTTTTCTCCTAAGAGATTTTTCCCCCTTATGAGTCGGCCAGTGCACCTAATCGTCCTAAATTAACGCATCAATTCTGAATAATTTTAACCATTTAGTGATTTTAAAAATATATTGTGGTATATTCGTAATGGTCTTTTTTTTGCTGTATGTAAAGCTGCTTTGCAACAAGTGAATTGTGAAAAGCGCTATATAAATAAAAATTGAATTGAATGTCAGGATTGAGGTAACAACTCCGTAACAGCCCTGGTCTTCTCCTGGTCGATCTCCACACCCTTCGCTGAGACTATATGGCCTAGGAACTTGAGCTGTCTCTTAAAAAAGTGGCACTTGGAACTTGGCTGCAGCATTCCGGAGGCCATACGGCATAGCCCTAAACTGAAATAGCCCCTTAGTGGTGATAAAAGCTGTTTTTTCTTTACTTGTGTCTTCTATCTCCACCTGCCAGTAATCAGACTGCAGATCCAATGCACTAAACCAGGAGGTGCCTTCCAGGGATTCCAGGATGTCATGAATTAAGTTCCAAGTTAACCCAGAACATTTTAAGTGGTTCGTGGCAAGGTGGAGATTAATGTCCGCAACTCTTCCTGATTGTCAGAATCCCAGGGTGACATCTCTGGGGTGCCAGCAAAAAGTTTGGGAAATCTGCTCATGGGTGGTAAGTATAGTTTAAATTTACCTTGCCACTCTGGGTTTGATGTTGTTCAGGATACGGTTCACCAACTCCTCTTCCGAGATCTTAGGCTTCCACTTCAGACAGAGGGCCCAGTAATCATAAGCAATATCCCTCAGGCATTGTCATGGTTGTTGGACCAGTGTCCTCAACTTCTCCACTTCTGATAGGTAATCATCAGAAAAAAAGCTGCCATGAATGCCCTTTTAAAGGATTGCCAATCTGTTACCTTTGCTTTCTCTGCTTTCCACCAGCTCTGAGCGGGTCCCTTCAGGATGGTGCTCAAGGTCCCGATAAGCTCAAGGGTGGAGAGTGGCCTGATCTCTAAGTAGTTTTCACATTGCTTGAAATTTAGCACTTCTGCACAGAAATTTAGCAAGAATGGGAGGCAGAGCACAAAAAGAGGATGAACCAGCCATTACAGTGGAAGTAAGCACAGTAAGGGGATGAGTAGGCATTTACAGCTTTGCGAATTGTATTTTTCTCTTTAGCCGCCAGCCTTGAGGACATTCAGGAGAAAATGGGTGAGTAGGCCTGTAAGCGTGAGAGCGTAAGTGTACTGGTAAATCTAAATTTTTCAATTGACTTTCCAATTTAACATCCCTTCAAAGAATACAATCATTCACAGCCCTTTGTAATTTTCCAATGATTTTAGGAAATTATCTTCCAGTCCTGCCAACCTAGCATCCACAGCCTGCCTGGTTTCCTGGTTCGAGATACTGGTTATTGACTGTTAAAGTCCTGCTCTACAGTTTGTATCCTTTCATTAAGAGCCAATAAATTCACCTTTATCTGTGCTACCTCAGAATGTATTCTTCGTAATGTTCCTTTATTCACCATACAGTTCCCATCCTCTTCCTCCTCATCATACATTTAAGTATCCGTAAGGTATAAAGAACTAAACATAGATGCTACTTCAGTTGTAAGATTTTGCCTAGTTACAAATGATCCTGCTGTAAAATCCACATCTACTTGTTCAACATTTGTAGGGGTATTGGAGTTATCTACATTTAAAGCATTATCTTCAGTAACTGCATTGGTACTTAATACATCCATCATGAAAAATACCACACATACACCAAAGAAAAAGAAACACAATACACAATACCTGTATGGGCCACCAATATGTAACGCTCAGCAGAAATATGCCTGGTCACACAAATATATCAATTCTTTGCCTTTCTAACAGTGTGCTATTCTAACAGGAACTATTAAATATTCAATAAATGTATATTCATGGCTCTTCCCTGACTCCGACCAATATCTCCACCCTGGTCCAAGAGGGTTTCTCCTGGTCTCCATCATCCTGGTTCCCTGCTGGCTCTTCCCTGGCTCCTTCCACCGAGTTCTCCGCCCTGGTCCAAGAGGGTTTCTCCTGGTCTCCATCATCCTGGTTCCCTGCTGGCTCTTCCCTGGCTCCTTCCGCCAAGTTCTCCGCCCTGATCCAGGAGGGTTTCTCCTGGTCTTCGTTGTAATGGTTCTGCCATTGGCTCTTCCCTGGCTCCTTTCGCCGAGATCTCCGCCCTAGTCCAAGAGGGTTTCTCCTGGTCTTCGTTGTCCTGGTTCCTTCCTCCGGCTCCTCCCGGGTCCCTGAGGGTCTCTCCTGGGGTCCGTCATCCTGGTTACCTCCTGGGTTCCGTCATCCTGGTTCCCTCCTGGGTCTCCCCTGGCTCCTTCCTCCGGCTCCTCCCTGGTCCCTGAGGGTCTCTCCTGGGTTCTATCATCCTGGTTCCTTGCTGGGTCTCCCCTGGCTACTTCCTCCGGCTCCTCCATGGTCCCTGAGGGTTCATCCTGGCTCCTGGCATCCTGGCTCCTCCCTTCCAGTTGTCTTTTTTCAGGGCGGGGGGGTAATGTCACACTCCCCCCTTGAACTTTATGGTTTTGCCCATGTTTTGGTTTCTCCCATTGTTTCCTGTTTTCGTTAATCCTCCTCACCTGTGTTTTAGTTATTGTGTTCACCTGTCCTGTTGATTTGTGTCCCCATTTAAGTTGTTCATGTTTCTATGTCCTGTGATATGTGTGTTGCGTGTGTACCGGATTGGCCTCACCGGGAAAAGTTTAAGTGCTGCGTGCACACAATCGTTAGCGTTGTCTTGTGACTGGCCAAAGCGAAATAATCCAAGTGAGTAATAATCCACTTGAACAGCCTGCATATACATATGCATATACATGTAATCAATTAACTTGAAAGTTATTATCAGCAATATAAATATACCTCTTTGTATGTGGCCGCACTACAACATTTCTCTCTTCATGGACACACATTCAATATTGATGCATGCCCTTATGGTGTCTCTGACAAAGAAATATTCTAGGTAACCACAGGGCCTATAAGAAAGCAGTGTTGACTTGTCCTCCGCTGCCCTGCCTGCCCCTACCACTTCACTCCAGAAGGTTGCCAAGGATGAGGCATGACACTCACATGATAAAGACACATGAGCGTTAATGAAAAGTTTGTTAAATTAAGAATGTATTAATCGTCTCCCAGGCGGGGCCACTGGAATCCTCCGTATGTCCCTCCTTCCTCTGCAAACTGCCTCCTTATTGCTGCAACAACACATGAAGTTAAGGTTTTCTGGATGTGTCTGCCAAGTAGTCCATAATCCCAGTGGACAACCTGCCAGTACGCTGTGTACGCCGGTACGCATTGCCTGGGGTGGGGACATAAGGAACTGTTGGCTGTAGACTGCATGTTATTTCCTAAGGGTTGGGTAAATATGGGATCACTCTTCATATTAATAGGTCACACTCACCAAGACTTCTGGCCAATTCTCCATCACTTCTCCTCACACCACATCTCTCTTCTTGTCCACTGGCCTTTCCCCTTACCTCTGCATGACCCATCTGTAGCCTAGGTGGCTCATAATTACAAGAGAAAGGCCAATCATATAAGTTAAACACTCTTCACTGTCTAATTCCATTTTTTTATTCACCACAGTGGAGATGTTGTTCACCCTTCAGTACTCACACCAGTAATTTAATCTATTGATATACCATTGATATACCATTTCAATCAGAAACATTTTCTCAGAAAAACTTTGCATCAAATGTATTTCCATAAGAAATCCACTCCCTTCGTTTTCTTTATTCATTATTTTTATTATTCAAGCATTATTACTCAACATTGAATGAGGAGATTTTATCCTTGTTTTTATTACTTCATATTGTAATGACCCGTGGGTGTTACGGTGGGAATTAGGAGTGACAGCGACGAGCTGATGAACGGCTACGCTAGTCGTGAGTTTGTCACCTACGTGAACACTCATGCCCCATACACCATACAGCCCCAAGTGTCAAGGGATCCCGGAGTGGCTTGTGGAATAAATGACACCGGACATACTCGTACAACGAAACCCATTTATTCCAGCACACACACAGAACCAATACACAAATAACAAACAACATGAAGCTCCTCCCACAAACAGTAACCTGACCACTTCCCGAATTCTTCTCACAGACCTGGGGGTAGGTCCATCACGCACCTGGTGACACTCCATGGACCCAGCAGTGGACCTCCGGCCACACCTCCATCGGCTGCAACGCCATGGCCCCCTGCAGAGGCTCCCGCGGCATCCCATGCCGGCGGCGATGCACTGTCACACTTGTTTCCTGCATAGCATCGCCAAACTCGCTGATCTGACGCTCCATCGTGCACGTCTCACTAAACGCAACAATCCCATTTCTGACACCAATTGTATAGACCTGCGGGTGTTACAGTGGGAGTTAGGAGTGACAGCGACGAGCTGGCGTGTGGCTACGCTAGTCGCGAGTATGTCGCCTACTTGGGCCTACATGGCCCCGAGTGTCACGGGATCCCGGAGTGGCTCGTGGAATAAACGACACTGAACGCACTCGTACAACGAAACTCGTTTATTCCAGCACACACACAGAACCAACACACAAATAACAAACAACATGAAGCCTCTCCCGCAGACAGTAATCACCCCAACGCTAACAGCACATATCACATTTACCACAGAATCACACAGTTAAACATTACAGAGACAATTCTCGCGGCTGGTACAATCAGGCCAATAAACATCTTTAATTGCACCCAACTTGCGCTTACCCATCATGCCCCCCGGGCCGCCACAATATTCTGTAAATTAATATGAAGTAAAAATTTATATAAAGCAATTCGCTATTATAAATAATTCATATGTATAAGCACAGAAGCTTGTAAATATGTTTACATTTCTGCTTACATGTCTGTTGCATTTTACATTTCTGGCTAAACAACATATAACTTCTGCAGTACCTACTCCTGATAAACTGATATCCTGAAGATTTTTTCATAATATCATGCAGAAACATAATACATTATTATGTTTTGGGTGTGACTGATGTTGTTTTGGCACCCGAATTACAGTGAATACGGATGGAAAATGGCTGGATACACAAATGCTGGAGGTGAATAGTGTTATTTATGTATAAAAAAAAGTTAAGGCAAGCATCCTGTGTGTCATTCGTCAGACGCTACAATGTTTCAGGTGTAGGAGACAGTTGATATATTTAGAAAAGATGTTTTAATAAGCCTGTGGCAACCGGAAGAACTACAAATCTACTGGGAATTGTAGTTTATAATACATAGGAGACAGACCTGCAATCTTTTTATAAATATGGAATATTTTTGTTTATCCCCCTCAGGAATGTAATAAACTACTTCTGTGCTTATGAATATGCATGGTTTATAATAGTGAGTTGCTTACAGAATATAAAGCAATAAAAACAAGGACAAATTAATTGTAATAGTGCTGTAATATTAAAAATAATGAATATGAAAAACGTGATGGAGGGCACAAAAGACATTTCCTTTTAATTTACATTAGATGGAAAGTAGTTCTGAGTGACACAAAAAAATGGAATGTTTGTGTCCATGTACAGAAATCAATAGCTTAATAGCCCGTGACTATATCATAAACTGTCCTTAGACTGGTTTGTGTTACATCACATCCGGTTAGCCCATTTTAGAGACGCAGAAGTAAGTTTACTCACAATTTTCTTCAACAAGATTTATTTCTTTATGGAAATAATTTCATACGCATTGTTTGTTGTTGCTCTTGACTGTGTTCTTGACTGTGCAAGTGGTTAGTGAAATGGTGGCCTGGGTTCAATTCCTGCCATCACATAAATTATATTTTGGCCATGGGGGAGTAAAGTACAATTCTTGCATTCTGTCTGTGCTTTTTCTTTTACACAACAGTTCCTAAGTTTTTAGAACAACCCGGTTAAAGTTAACCTGGATAAAACTTGTTACTGCAATACAACCTATATTCAAACCACCTGCAACATTTGTGAGCATTACACACTGGAGTCTGACAAGTGCTTGTTCATTTATTGTTATTTATTTTTTACAAAACTCAGCAAAATGCAAAGTTTCAAACACAGGTATGGTAGATGGTGGAAGTAATATCTTGAATTTTTTATTAATCACAGTGTTTATACAAGGTGTATGTGCACCTTTTGTTTAATTGTGTTGCACCTAGCCATCTGAACACAGGAATGTATCCCTACAATGCCCCCTGCATTGGCATTCTGTCAGCTCGTAATTACTCATCTCGTGGGATAATTCCAATAGACCGGTATGTGTTCATTTGATATCAGTGTGCAAAAACCTGAGCAAGTGTCGCATGATCAGAGGTATGGATACACCTGGGGTGTGTTGGGGGTCCCAGATGAGGATCTTACAGTGGAGCAGCTATGATGCACCATGAGCCATGTGATAGTTTAAGTTAACTAAGGTATATATATATATATATATATATA
>JBAJNP010009210.1:0-18577 GCA_036877545.1 Yasuhikotakia modesta
CATTCATTCATTCATATTTTTATTTGAAAATGGCAACCCACTGGGGTGCCAGATCAAGCTAAAATCCTCACACTTCACATTACTGTTAGATCAGTAACCACAGTTTGTGTCCTGGTCTATATGAAGTGTGATGTTTTATGCTTCTGTCGCCAGTTTTGCTTTAAAGCATCATTCATCCTTGTTGAAATTAGACTGTTTTGGTTGTTTCGATTTTTTTTTGTGCTTGTTTGCAATCAGTTTTGTCATTTTAGTTCATTGTTTCATGTATTAGACTTCATACAGTTGTGTTGTTTGAAAGTTTGTTTGCATTGCTGGTAATGAATTTAAAAAGATTGTAGTTTAGTTGCTTTGCATTTTCAGCTGTGAGCAACAATTTTTTTTATTGTTGTAAATCCTTGTTTTGAGTTCAGGATGCATAGATTACAAACAGTTGACATTTGATCGGTCTTTTATTGTCAGTTAAAGATGAAGTGTGAATGTTTCTGCAGCACTAGTGTCAACAAACAGAATCACAAAAATAATAAACCTAAACACATTTATCAAAGTGCTTTTCCATTGGCCGTACAAACAGATAGTCCCGCCCCAAACTGTTATCTCTCCTTAACCTACAAAAACAGACACACTTCATCTTTATGGCAGTATGATATCATTTTGGCATCTTCTCTTTTGTTCAGTTAGACTTTACCATCTTTACATTCTTCCATCTTTGGTTCTAAGAAACTGTGCTGCTACTTTTTGGGACTGTGTGTGATTTGATTTATCTGTCAGTGATTCTTGTACTCTCTATATGTCATCCTTAAGTATATCTTTTTAAAATAAATTGTCCTACAAGACTCATACAACACGCTTGTCCCCTGACTTTAGGATGATGTCATAGACGGTAAGTATGCGCTAACTGACCTTTGACCTTTCTCACTGTCTCTCTGTGTGTTTAAACCCCACAGATCGCTTTGGTCTGATCCATCAGGCTCGTATTTCTGCCTCAGTCAATGCCATGAGGGTTCTGAACACCGGCACCGAGGTGGAGGCAGCTGTGGCTGATGCCTTGGTAAGAATGATCTGATGCTCTTCTCATTATCTGATGTAGGATAACAGGATTAATGCCTCTAGTGCTGTGTGCTTCATTCAAAGATGTGCTTCACAATGCCATAGAAGAACCATTTTTGGCTGTATGGTTCCATAAAGAACCTTCTTTTTCTGTTTCACTACATAGAGGTTCTATGTAGTTGATAAAAGGTTCTTTCAACTATGAAAAGGTAAAAAAAGAAATTGTTCTAGTAAGAACCTTTGACTAAATGGTTCTTTGAGGAACCAGAAATAGTTGTTCTGTGGTATTGCTTTAAAGAACCTTTATAAGAGTGTATTTGATTGCAGAATGTATCAGTTAGAATCAGGTACTCCAAAGAACTGTTTTTCATGCAGCATTAGTGTTTACCTTTTAATTATAATGAAAATGATTGTTGTTTGATGTGTTTAATGTGCTGTCCTGCTTTATGAGATGCAGTTGTCATGTTGTGTCTCATGTTGTGTCTTTTGTACAATATCTGCTGTCTTTGAAATATCTGCATCTTTGCTCTTTCTCTTCTGGTTGTCTTCAGCTGTTAGGAGACTCCAGGAATAAGGTAGTGCTACTGTCACATACTGTTTGTACTTCAATATCTGTTCACTAATCAGAATGATTTAACAACAGCGTTTCAGGCACAAACATTAGCTTCTCATCTGCACAGATTCATCATTTCCTGCACAAGCACCAGATTAAGATTAATTTAATCATTTTGCTGTTTATCAAGTTCTTGTTTATCTGAATTATATAATATCACCCAGTGTTGTCCATTAAACCATCATTAATTCACACATGACATCAGAGCAGGATTAGGTCAGAGGGACAGACAGATGTTATGCATTAGCGTGACACATCCCCTTTGCTACATAAGTAGATGTAATTAGCCAAGCGTGAAACTCTCTTTACTTCTCTGTACTGAACTAATGACAGCGACTCGCAACGTTTTTAATGCATTGCCAACTGTAGGAAATTGTCTGTGACCAAGTTTGAATTATTTACCAAGTATCTGAAATGTTTTTCCGCCACACTTCAGCGCTTCAGAGGCCAGAAAAAAGTTCAGAGCAGGAACTCAACTTCTGTGACCTCAAATCACGCTGGTTTTTGAGTGAAATGATACTAATCACTCACATTTTTTTTTACTAAAAACAAGTGATAGAACCACCATCGCTTTAGAACCTGTAACACTCTAGAAACTTTAACACTGCATGGCTGTCTCATTTCAACAGCACACTTGTTTTTGAGTAATGCACACTAAAGAGTGACTCACCTTGTTTGTTTTATGACTTTGTCAACTTTCTGTTCAGTCCTTTAATCCACTTCATGTTCTTCTCAGCGCAAACCTTTGAGAAGGAGGTACGAGTCTGACGATGATGCCAACAGTGACGCGTCCAGCGCCTGCTCTGAGCGCTCCTATAGCTCCCGTAACGGAGGCATCCCGCATTACCTGCGGCAGACGGAGGACGTGGCCGAGGTGCTGAACCACTGCGCCAGCTCCAACTGGTCAGAGAGGAAGGAGGGCTTGCTGGGTTTGCAGAACCTGCTGAAGAGCCAGCGCATTCTCAGGTGAGATCTTTGGAGCAGTAGATCCCAACCTCTGACTTCAAGGACCAACAATTTGTCCACAACAATATTTGTATTTTTGCCCATTAAAATTGTCGCACTAAAGAAAGTTTTTGTTATTTAATAATGTTTTGTATTTAACACACAATCACTTTTTCCTGTTCCTCTCAACTTCCTTTCGTCTGCAGTTGGTTTCATCTTCTCATTTTGTTCTTCATCACATTTGTTGTGTTTCAGCCGAGTGGAGCTTAAGAGACTGTGTGAGATCTTCACCAGGATGTTTGCAGACCCTCACAGCAAGGTAACCTGCATGACAACAAAGTTCTTCCTCACAGATGCTTCATCATGCCTCATCTGCTGGACTTATGATTTATTATAAAGGATTACTGGAACATTTTGTGAAATGATTCTGCTGTGATGTTGTGTTTAATATAACAGGTTCATTTGTCTAAAATGATTTAACGGAATGTGTTTGTACTAACAGAGTGTTTTTCTGTTGTTTGCATGGTCTGCCTTGGTGTGGATTTAATCAGAGAGTAAGTGGATATGTAATATTACAGATATCTGAAGCATCATGTTGTATTTGCTGTTTGTGTAACAGAAGCTGTGCTATAGATATGAGTGATAAAATTGAGTTAAGTTTAAATTATTTATTCTATTATTTTTTTGCAGTGGCAACCATTATCTTTATATAGCACAAGTTTTGTAACACTTGTGATTACACGTGTGTTTGGTGTCACTGATGAGACGTTCTGCCTCCAGGTGTTCAGCATGTTCTTGGAGACTCTGGTGGACTTCATCACTGTGCACAGAGACGATCTCCAGGACTGGCTCTTTGTTCTTCTCACTCAGTTACTGAAGAAGATGGGAGCCGATCTGTTGGGCTCAGTCCAAGCTAAGGTCCAAAAGGCTCTGGACATCACACGGTTAGTCTCTGGTCAAAGTTCCTGACCTCTAGTGCATCATGTTCTTCAGGCTTTGGACACCAGAATAATGTCTTATGTCTCTTGTTTGTCTCTCAGGGAATCATTCCCGTTTGACCAGCAGTTTAACATTCTGATGAGATTTATTGTTGATCAAACCCAAACCCCCAATCTGAAGGTACGATGACTGCTAGCATGACTGCTTATGAATTTCACCATCTGCTGAGACGGTTAACATAGTTTTGATGTTACAACACAGGTGAAAGTTGCCATTCTGAAATACATTGAGTCCCTGGCACGACAGATGGACCCAGCAGACTTCGGGAACTCGAGTGAGACGAGATTAGCCGTTTCCCGCATCATCACCTGGACCACAGAACCTAAAAGTTCTGACGTTAGAAAGGTACGTCTCCAGAGAAGCACAAATCAGTGTTGTGGTTGTGATTGTAGATTAAACACTGCGTTTATGTTCATAGTCAGTGGCAAGATTATCTGTAATAGTGGTCACTAGTCTGTCTTGTACTGTCTATTACCTTGTCAAATCCTGTTGCTATGATACGATGGCCCAGACTCTTCATAACTGGGCGTGTGAGGAGTTGTCAGGCAGGCCCGGCAGTACCACCCTGCTGCCTGGAGACGGTCACCTGGAGGAGAGGTGTAAGCAGGTAGCGGCCTAACCGACCAGCAGCACGTCACCTCTGCAGCTAACCGTGTGCCTCACTCTAATCTGCCTCAGTGCCTTGTAAAGTGACTGCTGAATACATCCCTTAACCTGAAGTTCTCGCTGTTTCTCTTTAAGGCTGAAAGAACAGAAATAATCGTGCAGATAATGTTTGTACTCTTTGGCGTGTGAAAGTTTTCCTCTCATATCTCGATTGCTGTTAACGCTCCGCTGCTTGTATTTTTGTTTGTTTCTTTTGACAGAATAACAATGAGTGAAGCAACATTCTTGCATGTGTTTAACATAGAATTAAATGATGGACAGCCGACGTCTTAATGTAAACTATAGTTTTACAGAGTGAAAGTAAGATACAGCAAATACAACTAGAAACTAAGCAGGAGTTCATGCAATAGAATTTACAAATGCACAAATGGGCTCAACCCTCTGAAGTTCTCATTGGTTAGCAGATGCCTGCGTCAGAGTGCGATGCCACTAGTGTTTAAACTCTCACACGTTTCTCTCTTCGCATGACAGAACGTTAGTTGTACAACTCTTTGCGTTTTTCCTCTACATCTTTTGAGCCAGCGTTCTCTGACGCAGCGCAAAACTATTGTGTGTTTGCGATCCAACAGATCAAGTTGTCTTCTGTTCGTAGGAGACACAGTTTGTTATGCGCCGTCTGTTTTTAGGTTCATGTCAGCGTTTTTTCGCTGCAGATGTTTGACCGTGTTGTGATCCGCAGGCTGCTCAGGTCGTGCTGATCTCGCTGTTTGAGCTCAACACGCCGGAGTTCACCATGCTGCTGGGCGCTTTGCCCAAAACATTCCAGGATGGAGCCACCAAACTCCTGCACAACCATCTGAAGACCTCCAGCAACTCCAGCAGTGTGGTACGACCTCTCATGTTCTTCTCTAGATGTTTGACAAAAGTGTGAAAGTAAATGTGCCCTGAAGCTGTAAACAATATTTACACAATGTTTAGGTGTGAATGTTTACAGTGTAAAAAGTGTTTCTGCTGTCTGTATATTTTAAAGGATGTAGAGTTTAACTGCTTCATCTTTGGTTCCTGCAGAGTTCTCCAAGCAATACGATGGGTCGCACCGCACCCCGGCACCCCACCAGCAGGACCAGCCCTCTCACCTCACCCACTAACTGCTCCCACGGGGGGCTGTCACCCAGGTAACGCCCCCTTCTCTGCCCCCATAAACCTTCTGCACTAATGCATGAACTCACTCTACAGCAGTGTCACCCTGTTTTAATGATGCTACTGACCGATTCCTCCCTTAAACCTGAAACCCTTAAAATGTTCTTTTATCCATGCAAATATATCTACAGTTCCACAGTAACTGTACTCAGTACCTGCAAACAATCACCTGTAGAAATCTCTTTAAACAGTTAACTTATAACCGTTTAGGGGTTTCTGGTTCATTAACTTATTAACCCATGCTGCTAACCACATTACCTGGACTGCAGCATTTTTTTTTCTCTCTCTCCTCTCCCGCCGTTCTGTGGACACAGTCGGTTATGGGGTTGGAGTGTCGATGGGCTCTTAAAGCACCCGCCCCCCGCTCCTCCTCCTCCTCCTCTTCCTCCATCTCACTCCTCTATTCCTGCTGGCCCCTCCCTCAGGGCCTTCCGCTGCGCGCTCTCACCAAGGTAATAACTCAGACGCTAGCCGCTAGCCTATCACAGAGGAGGGGCGGGACCGGTGCTTCAATTCTCACCAACTTCCAGGCACATGAAAGGGGCGTGTATCTTATCACAGCGCAGATGTGATGATGTCACAAATATTTACAGAATTGTGGATTTGCTCCTGAATTATTGTTTAAAATTAAAGAACAATTTAGTTCACTATTTAGACAGTGACTGTTAGAGCTTTTGGCATGATTCCTCGCTTAACTTTTAGCTTGGCTTTTGGTGTTAGAAACAGCTCGTGTCTGTGTGTGAGTGTTGTACTTCATCACATCTTAAACCCGCTCTCTTCCTTTTCTCAGTATGCTGGAGTACGACACAGAGAACCTGAACTCTGATGAGATCTTCAGCTCGCTGCGAGGCGTCTCGGAGGCCATCCAAAGCTTCAGCTATCGCAGCCAAGAGGACCTGAACGAGCCAATCAGACGTGATGGCAAGAAGGACGATGCTGTGAGTGTTTTAAAACCTGGAAATGGCCACATTGGTGCAGTCAAGATCTTAAACTAGGATAAGAAACTCAACAGGGTCAATTTTGGTTCCTCCCTCAGGTTGGAAGGGAAGGGGCGTCTCCCGGTTCTGATGCTAGACTGGGATTGGATGTGATGGAAGGAGGTCGAACCGCTTTGGACAACAAGACGTCTTTGCTCAACACGCCGTCACCGCGGTCGTTCGCGGTGCCGCGGGCCCGTGAGTTCGCCCCCTACGGCTACGGCGACACCATCACAGCCTATGACAAGAGCGCCCTGAAGGAAGCCGTGTTTGATGATGACGTTGAGCAGTTCCGTGACTGTGAGTCCACGCTCTGATCACAGCTCATACCTTCATCCTCATTGTGTTACTCATCCGTCCTCCCATCACCTGTGACCGTGTCAGGAAACAAACAAACAGCTCAACAGTAAAATAAAACAACAGCAAGAGAGAAAAAACTCAAATGAGTAGAATTACAAAATAAATAAAATGCACTTAAATGTTTGTTAGTTAGTCTGAAAGTTAGTCATTTAATTGGTTGGTGAGTTTGTTAATTTGTTCTAGTTTACTTAGTTGGTTAGTTAATTTGTTTGTTTTTGCTACATATATAAAGTATATCTGACAAATCAAGGCCTTCCTAAATTATTGTAAATTAAACCCAAAGACAGAAAAACAAAACAGAAGCATTGACCCTCTGTGAGAAGGGTGTGGTGGACAGATCTGTGTGTCTGTGTGTCATCACATCTCTGCTGTGCCCCCGTCCTTTCTTTCCTGCAGGCCGTCGTCAGGACTGTGGTGAGAACAAGATGGTGCTGCCCAAGAGCTTTACTCCTGGTAACCACCCGCACCGTTCTCATTGCGCTTCATTTATTCCCCTCATCATTCATCTCACTGTCTCCCATGTGATGTCAACCCACCTTAAATGCCACACTGACATGCTAACAGGGTCACCTGTGTTAACACAATACTGTCACACCGCCTGTGCATTTAAATCAAACAAAAACATGGTGATGATCTCACAGGTGCTTTGAAACTAACAGTGTTACACTCGATTGTTTGCAAACACATGCAGTAAATGTGAGCTTCTTAAAACGACTAACTCAAACTTACACAACACTAACACACTAATTCATAATGGTAGTTCATAATGATAGATTAGTGTCATATTACACCTCAAAATATAAAAATGCATAAGGACCTTTGCATTGCGACAGTTAATTTGATTTTGAGGTAAAATATGTTCTTCAAGGTTATCTGAGATGGTTTCTGTAGAACAGATGAGCTTTTAAATTTAGATGATGAAGTAGCTGGTCAAACTATCTTCTGACTTGAGTTGCTCTGGACCCCTCAGACCTGGTGGCGGACCTCCTGAAGGAACTGTCCAATCACAACGAGCGAGTGGAGGAGAGGAAGGCGGCTCTGATCGAGCTGCTGAAGATTGCACGTGAGGACAGTCTGGCTGTGTGGGACGAACACTTTAAAACCATCTTACTGCTGCTACTCGAGACACTTGGGGACAAAGATGTGAGACTCGCGTCATAACTCACATTATACTTCCACAACAGCATTGTGTACTCTGGGTCTGTCTGGATTTACAGTGATTTGTCATAACGGTATGCATCTTGTGGTTTTATTTAGCACACCATCCGAGCGCTGGCTTTACGAGTTCTCAAAGAGATCCTGAGGAACCAACCAGCCCGATTCAAGAACTATGCAGAACTCACCATCATGAAGACACTAGAAGCTCACAAAGACTCTCATAAGGAGGTTTGAATCAACCCTCAAAAACTCAAAACTAATGTTTAACCTTCACTGAAAATAGTTGGACTGAAAATACAAGTATTAGTAGTTATTAATAATTTGATAAGAATATTAATGTATGAAATGCATGTCATGTACATAGTTTTCTAGTATGTGTTGACTTTGTGAAGTCCGTGGAAATGTATTCACCTCACGGTATCATTCACACAGAGCCGCACTGTTTCTGAGAACTCAAGCTGGCCAGGTGACGTTTCTTCATAATGACCTCATTAAGAAACACACAAGCTGATTGGTCTTTAATCTCATTGTAAATTAAACACCTGCATCTGTGGAAACGGAGCACCGTGGTTACATCTGAATGAGATGAGCCACCCCAACACACCCGACACCGAATGAATAAATGAACGAAGCGCAGCCGCTAACTCCAGCGCTGATGTGTGTGTGTGCAGGTGGTCCGGGCAGCAGAGGAAGCCGCCTCTACGCTGGCCGGCTCTATTCATCCAGAGCAATGCATCAAGGTTCTGTGTCCCATCGTGCAGACGGCAGACTATCCCATCAACCTGGCTGCCATTAAGATGCAGACCAAAGTGGTAGAACGCATCGCTAAAGAGTCCCTGCACCAGCTGCTGCCGGACATCATTCCTGGACTCCTGCAAGTGAGTCTTTCATGTCGTAACAAACACATAACAACAAAACGAATTAATAAAAATCCCTTTAATCGGTTTGTCAGTTTAATCATAATCGTAAGTGTTAATGTGTGTGTGTCTGCAGGGCTACGACAACACAGAGAGTAGTGTTCGCAAGGCCAGTGTGTTCTGTCTGGTGGCCATCTACTCTGTGATCGGTGAGGAACTGAAGCCGTATTTGGCCCAGCTCACGGGTAGCAAGGTAAGATCACGTGCCTATCATCTCAAAGTCCACCAATCACTTATCATCTATCCCCATGTCTCTGGGTTTGACTGATATCTGAGGTCCCGGTTCCCATCTGACCCACTTTTATTAAACTTGGCATCAGTTTGTGCTGTTTAAACATTCACCTTCTGGTCTTTTATACCCACAGATGAAATTGCTGAATCTGTACATTAAGAGGGCCCAGACCACAACCAGTAACAGCAGCAGTTCTTCAGACGTGTCCTCTCACAGTTAGCTGGATGTACACTAATCAGTGCCCTACGTGTGCGTTTGGAACATAGCCGTGCCTCCTCCATACTACATTGTTTAATGGCTTCATCACAATCTTGCTGGTTTTTCCCAAGAGAAACGTCCTGCTCACCACAATCAGACTTTTTTGGTTTGTTGCTTCTGAAAATCTCTTAGTCTCTCATGCGTCTTTTCATCTGTGAAACTTTGAACAAATGTAAAATGGTTTGGATAGTGGAAAAAGAATGTCGGCTTTTAAATAGGGAACAAATTCTACCCAGTTGGCATTGCTTCTTTAGTTGGAGTATACAGGCTTTCCTCAGTTTCTAAAGAGATGATCTGTTAACTACATTTAATAGTAATAACTTATTCATTTTTGCAAGTGGTGTTATAGGTTTAAGTTGTTTGGAAACATTTTAAAAGGGCACAGGTGGGTTAGTTAAAACATCACTTAAATCGTAGTTAATGCTAGTGGATCATTTGGCTGGCCGAGTGATAAATGTAAAGAAATGAGAAAAATATAACCAATTAGTAGGTTTGGCTACAGTGACAACCAAAAAACATTCTAATATTACTTTTATTTCTTGAATGAGAACGTATACGGTTAACATGGGACCGCAGTACCGTACCCCACAAAGCTGAAAACGTAGGACGTCTTGTGTTTGTTTGTTTGGTTTTGTTTCGAAGTGTTTTATAAATTGTAAAATATTTGCTTTGGTTTTATTATGGGATGGATTATGTGTTCAAAATGTGCAAAGGCTTCACTACAAAACATGAGAACAAACTTCTGAATGTAGACTTTTGTTTTTAATCCTGAAAAAAGTGAAGGGTTTTGTGAGTAAATTATAAACAAAACATGCTAGGAAACACGTGCAAGCCACAACAAACATTATTTTAAAAGTCTAATTCTTGTCATTTCTGTAGAACAGAGTCTGAAAATATGACTAGGAGTGTCTTTAGAAATACTGGATTACAGTGAAAATTTCAAAACGATTATGCCTTATGTTCATATTATTCTGTTCTGAAAACAGACTGTTAAGATGTCCACAGGTATTCACACTACAGTGTTAAAGAGTGGTACTCCGCATGTGTGTGACACTAATGTAAACCCTCGAATCTGGATCAAGAGCTAAAGCTGATGTTGTGAGAGGTGTGAACTCTTATTTTTCCTTATTCATCTGCAGAATTGTCCATCTGATGTTAAATGCTGGAGGTTTAGTGTTTTGTACATAGTACTTACCTTTCAATCATTGCTTCTCACTCCCCACAGAACAAAAAAGGTAAAAATGGTGTTGCACTCTTTTGCACGTTAACAATTAGCCTGCATGTTTTAACAACTTAACCATCCTGCGCTGCCGCGACTGACCTAAATTTGGCTGTTTGAGAAAACTTTACCCTCAGCTGTCCGGTCGGTGTGTAAATACAGTATTACTATTCTTATTATTATTAATATTTCGCCCATGTTGGAAAGTAGGCTAGTACAAGATTTAAACGGCCTCACAGAGTTGACCAAAATGTCTGCTTGTCCTCAAACTGTGAATCAGACCGTATTATAAATCAAAGACAGACATTGGAAACAGTCTATTGTTTAGTATTATATACTGGGGCATGTGGCTTTTATTGGTATGCGACGTGTGCGTACCTCTGTTTGATGCAACAATTCTTTCCAATAGTTTTTAATTGACCATAGACCATCATCTTGTTTAGACTGGGGCTGTTCTGAATCTGTTCATTTAAGGAGAAAGGACAGCAGTTTTAAACTTCAATCGTCTCCCTGTCTCTCCTCAAACCCTGACCTCTGATGGTCCATTAAATTCTTCACTGAGCATGTTACAGTTTAAGTTCTGTCATTGGACACGATACATTCTTGTATTTATACATTTATGTTCTTTCCTTTTACTTTCCCAATGTACAGTTTTTTTCAAGGCTTGTGATAGATTTACAACTTAAGTTTGCCCTAGAAATAAACAACCAGAAATATAAATGTATTACTGTTCTTTATTTGAAGTGTGTGTGTGTCTGTATGTGTGTGTGTCTGTATATGTGTGTGTCTGTATGTGTGTGTGTCTGTATGTGTGTGTCAGTGTGTGTGTGTCTGTGTGTGTGTGTCAGTGTGTGTGTGTGTAAGTGTGTGTGTGTGTGTGTCAGTGTGTGTGTCTGTAAGTGTGTGTGTGTGTCAGTGTGTGTGTCTGTAAGTGTGTGTGTGTGTCTGTGAGTGTCTGAGTGTGTGTGTGTGTGTCAGTGTGTGTCTGTGAGTGTGTGTGTCAGTGTGTGTGAGTGTGTGTGTTTGTGAGTGTGTGTGTGTCTGTGAGTGTGTATGTCAGTGTTGTCAAGTTTTACACAGACACATAAATAAATAATAGGCAGGTGTGCGCGCGCGCATGCGCAGAGACAGCAGCACCTACAGGCGTTGCGTAATCGCGCTGTGATAGTGGCGGATGACGTCACGCGAGGATAAAAGACGTCGAGCTGAGACTCCGAGCGACTTTTCCACACTTTTATTTCTTATTTCCCTGGATCCAAACGGGAGAAACATGCTGTTCTGGCACACGCATCCCGAGACATACCAACAGCACAGCAGTTACATACGGTAAGTTTAGTCCGTCAGACAGACGTCACTTTAAAATAACTTTAAAATATACTTATTATTATTATTAATCTTCATCTATGTGTTATTATAGCCCTAAATGATTTAGTTTTTAAATAAACGACACGAGATTGTTTATCTTGTGCTTGTTAAACGAGGTTATATAAAGTCAATGATTGCCTGAAAACGTTAGTCAATAAAATAAGCGGGTGTAACTTTAATAAAGTTTGAGCTCATTTCTATTGCGAGTGTGTTGCGTCACTATTTAATAAATCACATGTGAAATATAACATTTAGTAACATTTTCATCTCAGAAACAATGTTACTGTCAGTTGCGTAGCTTCTGTGGTTGTTGCATGATGCGCGTGTCGTGTAATTTATGCGTGTATTTTATGCGTGTAATTTATGCGTGTAATTTATGCGTGTAGATTTTATGCGTGTATTTTATGCGTGTAGTTTTTATGCGTGTATTTTATGCGTGTAGTTTTCTATGCATGTAGTTTTTATGCGTGTAATTTATGCGTGTAGTTTATGCGTGTAGATTTTATGCGTGTATTTTATGCGTGTAGTTTTTATGCGTGTATTTTATGCGTGTAGTTTTTATGCATGTAGTTTTTATGCGTGTATTTTATGCGTGTAGTTTTTATGCATGTAGATTTTATGCGTGTATTTTATGCGTGTAGATTTTATGCATGTAGTTTTTATGCGTGTAGTTTATGCATGTAGTTTTTATGCATGTAGTTTTTATGCATGTAGTTTTTATGCGTGTAGTTTATGCATGTAGTTTTTATGCATGTAGTTTTTATGCGTGTAATTTATGCGTGTAGTTTTGTGGCGTTTCATACACAGAGATGCTGTTGCTCCGTTCCTGAAGCGCGAGGAGGAGCAGCAGTCGGCCGCAGTCGCTCCGTTTCATTACGTGCTGTGTGCGGCCACGTCCCCCGCCGTCCGGCTGCAGGAGGAAACGCTCACGTACCTGAACCAGGGTTTGAGTTCATGATCGCACGACACGTCTGTCTGTCTGTCTGTCTGTCACACCAGTTATCGCTGCATGTTCAATCCGTTCTGGTCTCCCGCAGGTCAGTCCTATGAAATCCGCATGCTTAACAGAAAACTAGCCGAGTACCGAGATCTGAGCAGCAAACATGTGAAGGTAAGTTAATGGTTTTAATGGTATCATTTCAGTTCAGATGTCATTGTTTATTTAATAATCCACTCCTACATGTACATTAAACTTGTTTACTTTCTCATTGCCATGAATATGCATTAGTTAGTTTAAAGGTCTTAAATGGTTTAAACATTTCTACAGAAAAGGCAGGAATAGATGTGAACACTTGCATGTGTTCATTGTACTGCAGTAACTCTTGCTGCGTGTTTTCAGAGCATCATACGTGTTGTTTTCCACGACCGGCGGCTGCAGTACACAGAACATCAACAGCTGGAGGGATGGAGGTGGAATCGGCCAGGAGACCGAATCCTGGACATCGGTGAACAGTCACATTATTAACAAGTCCATCTATTTAAATATCTTTAATAGGAACGAGTTTCCAAAATCGTTCTACATATGTTCTGTTATCTTTGTTCAGATGTTCCTCTGTCAGTGGGCATCACAGAACCTCAAGCACATCTACTGCAGCTCAACACCATCGAGTTCCTCTGGGACCCGGACAAAAACGCCTCCGTGTTTATTCAGGTATGGGGTTCTGAATTCTCTCTTCCAACCTTCCCACCGACCAGCTGAAGAAACCTCACTGTGTTTGCAGGTGAACTGTATCAGCACAGAGTTCACTCCCAGAAAACACGGCGGAGAGAAAGGGGTTCCTTTCCGCATCCAGATAGACACTTTCACAGCCAACGAACAAGGAGAACATGTTGATTTTATTCACTCCGCCAGCTGCCAGGTCAAAGTGTTCAAGGTAAAGCTGTTTGAAGATATACGGGAGTCATTTGTAGGTTAGTGAACCTATAAAACAATCATTATTTTTGCAGTGTTGCCTGGGGTCAATAGTGGCACAGAAATTATGTACCTTTAACAATGAGAAAATCTCTGAAAGTGCTTCATCTAAATTATTATCATTTTCCCCCGCAAGCCAAAAGGAGCAGATCGCAAACTCAAGACTGACAGAGAGAAGATTGAGAAAAAGTGTCCACAGGACAGAGAGAAATATCAGCCCTCTTATAAAACGACTGTTTTCACTGAGGTAAGACACAACTTGACTTAGTTTGTACTTGCAGTCATAAAGCCTCGTGTTTGTGTGAAGTATTCCTTTAACTACCTGCGTGTTAATGATTGAGATCTTTCACCTAACATGAAACTTGATGACTTTTCCATGTTTCTCATAAATGTGACTTAACTTTGACTGACCGAAGTAAAATATTAAACAATCTTGCACAAACATCCACATGATGGCATGTTGGACAGTCCGTGTTCAGCTCACGGTCACGGTCCTAATAAAACTGTGTTCCTCCTCGTGTCTTGCAGTGCCCCCCTTGGGCTGAAGCTCCATCTGTCAGCAGTACGAGAAACACTCCATCCCCCGTTTATCACAGCGATCACGCCTCCTTCAACTTCTCTGAGGGGTGAGTCTTAGTAATATTCTTCATAAATGAAAGACCAGGAGGCGTTTGTAACTCTCCCATCTTACTGTGTTTGTAGAAACTGTTCTCCAACACAGCAGGAGGCGTTACTCCTGCCCAGCTGCTCTGATGTGAGTATGACAGGCTGGTTAAAGCGTTAATGCCCTCCTCTCTTATCTTCATAGGTGTGTGTTTGAGGACATGGATGGTGCTTTGCTCATAACAGGGATTCTTCTTCTTTTTGCCATGTAGCACCTGTTGCCATCGTCCTCCTCACAGGACACACAGCAGTGGCTGCATCGCAACCGGTTCTCCTCCTTCTGCAGGCTCTTCTCTGGTTTCTCAGGTGAGCTGAAATATTTCACAGGCCTCAGTCTAAAACCTATTAAGTCACCTTGATTTTCCACCAAGATCATCACTATACAACTGAGCCAAAGGAAGGCAACATGATTTTATGGTCGTTATGTCAGATCAGTGGGTTTTAGACAGAGCTGTCACATTTTACTTACATAAAAACTGTTCAACTGTTACTGTAACTGTTACTGTAGGTTCTGATCTGCTAAAAATGAGTAGAGACGACTTCATTCAGATCTGCGGCCCGGCTGATGGAATCCGTCTTTTCAACGTGATCAAAGGAAGGTGAGACGTCTCTTTAAACCAACGCTGTCACTCTGACTCAACGCTGTGACCCTGACGTGTGTTCAGCACGCTTCATGTTATTTAACTTCATGTTTTCATGTTATTTAACTTCCTGTGTGTCAGGTGTATACAGCCACGCCTCACTGTGTATGTGTCTCAGCTGCAGAGCAGTTTTCAGCCGCACATCAGCGCCGGAGCTGAAGAGGGTAAAAACATCACAGTGTCTGCAGGACTGTCTCAGACCGTTCAGGTTTACAGTAACACTGTAATTGTGTGTTTGTCTGTAGTGTATCACGCTCTTTACCTGGAGGATCTAACTGTGTATGAACTGACGGAGAAGATAGCCAACTTATATAATGTTCCCACACAGCAGATCCGTCATGTCTACAGACAGGGACCGACCGGGATCCATGTCTTGGTTTCAGATGAGGTGAGAGGACAGATTCATTGTGATTTAATCAGTAAAATCAATAGCAAAGTTTGTGATTAGTTTAATTGTAACTTTCAGTCAGTTGACAGCAACAGTGTCTGTTTCCCATTTTTTGATGATTCTGAAAACATGATGCAAACATGATACTGGAGCAGAACACAGTGTTTCTGGTCTCTGGTCATTAGACTGGTCAATAAACAGTATTTCTATCACAATCGTTGTTTGGTTAAGTTACTGATGGTTGAACTACAGTAATACAGTCATCTAAGCATATCAAATAATTTTAATCGCTGTTTTTAAAATGCATTTGTGTGGCGCAGATGGTGCAGAACTTCAGAGAGGAGAGCAGTTTTATTATCAACACACTGAAGGGTAACAGGATCATTTATCTCAGCTTCACTGATTGAGTTTGTGTTTGTCAAGCTGCAGTTATCGGGTGAAAATTATCCCAGAGTTCAAAAATCACTGCTGACGTTACGTTAACAACAACCGCTGCAGGACTTTTGTGTGGTAGATACCAACACAATAACTAGACTAGGAATGTCTTATATTAATATTGAGATACAGCTAACAATAACTAACATATCACAGTATGTGTTTGAATCTTTGAATTCACCAGTAATTCATAACAGTGCATTTATTTCAGATATGTTTGTGATGTTATGTGATTAATCTCAGTGTTACCGTTTTTCTGTGTGATGACAGATGAAAGCAACGACGGCTATCATGTTGTTCTGACGTGACTGGAGTTGTGAAGCTTTACGGATCCCATGAGCTTATTTATTTATAATAAGTTCATTCATTCTTGCTGGGATTTTTATTGTCATTTTAAATGGTGCTGTATTAAGATTTTTCTCTATTTTTATATTCAGTACCAAATACTGTTGGTAAAAGCTTGTGCAGACGACCATAAAGTCAACATGAAAAGCCATTTGTTTCCATAACTTGATGTATTCAAATGAAGGAGCAAAATTAGGGAAAAATTGATTATGTTTGTAGGGTCATGTGATTTAATGCTGTTTCAAACATGTTTGCTGTTTACACAAATGTTTCAGAATGTATTTATATGTTAATTTTAATGTTAATGTAACACCTCATTAAATAGCCTAGTTAAAACTATTGCAATGTGCAATATAATTATATTATCATTTGCAAACTGACACTGTTTTACACACATTATCTTGATTTCTATCCCATGAGTGATTTATAAATGACCAGAGTTATATAACATCAAACAACAACATCATTTAACTGGTAATCTGTTACTATGTTTTAAAGAGGGTGTGTTTGTTCATTGCTGAAGTGTAAATGAAGTCTTAAGTCTTAATGAAGATTTTCTCAGGATGTTTCATTGCTTTGCTTTTCTGTTATGCTGCTTGTGTGTTATGCTAAAGTTCGTATTTTTCTGTTTAATGTTTAATGACAGTGTGTTTTCCCATGACTTTTGCTACTTGCCCCTAGAAAAGAGATTGTTGTTTGTTTAATGACTTTTTCTTAATAAATCCTCATTCTCAGT
Source organism: Yasuhikotakia modesta (assembly GCA_036877545.1). Classification (NCBI taxonomy): domain Eukaryota; kingdom Metazoa; phylum Chordata; class Actinopteri; order Cypriniformes; family Botiidae; genus Yasuhikotakia; species Yasuhikotakia modesta. The sequence continues at coordinate 17,017 of JBAJNP010009210.1, forward strand.
AAAGGATGTTTCATAATCTTTGAAAGGGAAAAATCCCATTTAAATGTTTATTGCAGAATGTTATATAATACCAGGAAAAATACCGGAGTGAGAGTGATTTACTCACATTTAATTGTATATATAAATGACACGCTTACAGAAGTAATATGTTCAAACCATTCACACAAAATACATGAAGAGATCTTTTAAAGATTGATTCTCCAGATTTTTATAGCCATCAAACATTTTGCACTGACCTTTGAACCAGTATTACCACTGGCATCACTGTGTTCTGCAGTAAATGGGGTTTAGGACACAGGGTGCATCACTGGGTTGTTTGGGGTGAAGGAAAGCTTGTGTAATGCATCTTTTATTGACGGAGGACTTTGGTTTCTATCCAGATTTTCTGAATTCCTCTGTAGTCATGAGGTCGGTGGCATTGTGGAAGTCACTTGTAGGTGATGCTGTGCAGTTGTGTGTTGCTTTATGAACTGGAAATCATCACACTTCAGCGAGCACCAGCTACCGAATTCACTGAGGTTAGGGGGCAATGCCCAAACCACAGACAATATTGCCTAACAACACATGCAGTTGAGTATTAAGTGCAGTGATTTGAACAGACCTGCTTGTTTAGTTTGTAAAGGCTACAGTTTTCACCCAGAGTCATTTTAGGGTCATCAGACACCTGGTGTCTTTGTTTTCTGACTATTTATGCAGAAACTAAGTTGCCAACCACTATTAAGTTAAAATTGTACATGTAATTTCAACTATTACATGAGATCTAGTTGTTCTCCAGGACAAACTTAGTATGTGAGTAACTGTATAATAGTCTGAAGTCTTTGACAGGTGTGTGAAATATGGGGCAGGTGAGTTTTCCTCCATCCCACCACCAGAGGGCATCAGTGCTTCATTTAAAGGAGGGGAAGCCATTTCAGGCCAGATGAGCTCTTTATATAACTCATAACTTATTACTAGTTTAGGTAACTAATGCTAACCCGAGATTTAATAGCTGAGAACACATAAAACAATAAAAACAGAATCGCTGAGAACATGTTTTGAGGGACACAAGGACCACAACGTGGAGAAATGTAGAGGGTCTTGAGATGTTTTCAGTCAGGCGCAGTTTGAGACACGCGGCTGCACGAGGACCCCGCGTGCACGCGCACACACGTGTTTTCTGCAGCCATGGCGGACATGCAGATGAAGATCCTGCGCAAGAAAATTCAAAAGAGAAACGAGAAAAATAAACAACGCAAACTGCTTAAGATTCAGAGGGAAGAAGAAGAGGAAGAAAACAACGGAGGAGGTGTTTGTTTGTTTGTTTGTTTGTTTGTTTGGTTTGCGTGTGTGAATATGAGACGCAGTTTCACGCCGGTTCGACATGTGTCACATTTAATCACATTTAATCACATTTAGTTTCACCAGGGTTTGTAATAAGCGGTATTTAGATGAGCATTAAAGGTTTTATAGTACAAACGTAAACATGACGTGTGTTTAAAAGACATTATTTAGCGTGTTTCTCATCTCAGCTGTAACATGCGCGACTCAATAACTTCAGTTATTAGATGTTAGAAAGTCGCTC
>JBAJNP010009211.1:0-18574 GCA_036877545.1 Yasuhikotakia modesta
ACACCTGGTTTCTAAATTGTAGGTACATAATAACTGAACTTTTCCTTTAGTTGAGCAGTGTGACTTATTTACTCCACCTTTTCCTGTAGTTCCATGGGCTTTTCCCGGTGAGACAAGAGGAAAAGTTGCCAGCCCCCCGTGTTCACTCAGAACTGGAGGTGATTCCCATATGGACATGGTCCGGATATTCTGCAGACACCGAATTGGCTGAGATTCCTCAGAGAGACTCGGGTTCATTTGGGATGAATTCGGGAGTGAGACAGCATAAGGTTATGATTGCTTCAGAATCCTCAAAACACCTCGAAGCTATTATTTGTAGCACATAATTATAATTATTGTCTCTCCTAAAGTCTCAGAAGTCTGTGAATATCAGCTGTCCCAGCGGCTGGACTCACCACAGGAGAAACTGCTATATTTTGGGGCCTGGTATCGCTAACTGGAGCAGCGCACAACACGCCTGCATGCTGTATGTTACGCTTTTTGTTTAGGAGAGATACATACATGAACGTGTGTGTCTTCCACTCATTTTTTGTTCTGAATTCAGACTTGGTGCCAACTTGACAAGTGTGCACTCAAAAACTGACATGAAGTGGATTTGGAGGTTTGCTGGAAAACAAGCGTTCTGGATCGGTAAGAGTTTAAAATAAGACACTACATGTTCAAAACAAAAATGAACATGTTTATTTAAATGTTTAAATGGTAATAAAATATTGCACTCCTTTGATTTCTGTTGTGATCCCTCCAGGGCTGACGGGTAGCTCAGATCGTTGGTCCTGGATTGACGGCAGACCTCTGACCTTCTCAAAATTCAAGAAAGACCGACAGACCCAACATCAAAATCCTGACAGCTGCGTTTTGGCCCAAAACCAGAAGATCTGGCTTCCAAAAAGCTGCACTGATGGATCAGAACACAGATACATTTGTTCAGCACCGGCACAAATCAGTTAAAACATATTTATAATGATCTTTTTATATAATGATTTAAAAACATTTCAATACTTAAAATTAAAATCAAATGACATTGACATGGATTTTGTTGTGATTCTAATGTATCCAATAAAACACATAATAAACAAACACGTCTGTGAGTTTTGATGTGTATAAACTGTACATAAATTTACACTTTATAACTCRTATTAACTATATTTTCGTTAACTATATTTTCACACTCAACTATATTTTACACCTGATAGCTTCTGTTGTAATCCAATAAAATAAATATATTGTGATACTGAATAAATCTTCTGTAGATGTTATATCACCACTCTTTTAACTCGATAAACACGTGTGATGTTTAAATAATAAAGTTATTTATGTTCAGTTCAAACCCAAGTCATGATTCTTGATATTTTCACACAGTGAACTTGGTTCCGCCTGTTTCCGTCCGGACGCTTATAGATGTGGGACGGAGAAAAGATGGCGGCGGCCATGGTGCAAATGTCATGTTTGTATCGTGGGATGCTGGCGGTCAGAGCCACCGGCATCCGTCCTCTTATCCCGGGACTTGTGCCGTGTCATTTCAGAGCGTTTTCTGTCAGGAAAGACCCGGAATTAGAAGAAAATCCGTATTATAGTAAATATGAAGAGAAGATCAAGAAGCTGCGCAGGTGAGCAGCCGTCAAACGCTGATGCGGTTTATATGCGCTGTAATGTTGCTGGTCAAACGTCGCTTATCTGTGTGTTTTAAAACATCCCATCAGTTCAAAACCAGATGAGTTCAAAACCCGACTGGAAAAACGCAGTGAGTTGAAGACACAACCGCTCGGACACAGCAGACAAGCCGAGTTTGTGAAGTACATGGAGAAAGAGGTGACAGGCATTACATTAAATGCATTTAAATGCATTCGCTTCAGTGGTTTGTCATGCGATTAAATGTGCATTTATAACATGCATACATCCTATGCAAAGCCCATAATGTGTACAAATGACCTTTTGCATGGACTGCGATGTTTACAGCTGGACTCACGGGGCAAAGCAGCATCCGGGGGTTTCACCAAAGACAAGGTGACATCAAACCCAAACCCAACCCAACATGCATTTCTGTATGCACTAAAAATACAGTTTAGACACACAACCATGCGCTTATTTCTTATTCTGTTTATCCTTCTAGACGTTGGGGTCGATTCTCAATCTTGAGTTGGTTCAGGAAAAGTCTGGATCAGAAATCGGAGAGGTGGTTGTTTAAGATTTTTAAAGTCAGACATTTTAAACTCTCAGAAAGGTTGAGACTATAAATATAATGTAGAAAACATTACTAAAGGCCCAGAGTTATTTTCTGATGATCTTTCTTGTTTTTTAAACAGCTTTGGATGCAATATTTCGCCAAGAAAGACACAATCGGTGCGATTATACCAGTAAGTTTGTTTTCTCCCCAACAATGTTAAATAAACCTTTGTTTAATTCTACATGAAGATAATGTTATTATCAGATACTAAATCACTGCTTTAGATTATATTTTACATCACAATAACTCAATGAACAGTTAGATTAGAGATAAACTTGTTCTCTATTACAGGGATCAACTTTTGACACCATCTTTGGTCGCGCAAAGTCATGCCCCACTGTAAGAAACCTAAATAAAGCTGATATTAAAATGTCCACTTGATGGCAGTATTAGTTCACCTTTACTGTGTTATTTTGTGCAGTTTCTCTATGCTCTGCCCCAAAGAGAGGGGTATGAGTTTTTTGTGGGGCAGTGGGCAGGGCAGGAACTACATTTTACGTCACTGATCAACGTTCAGGTATTACGGTCATTTTCCGTATAATATAAAGTGTGCATTGTGTGTTAGATGAATTGACTATAAACGTGGTTTTTGTTTCAGACAATGGGGGAAAATGCACCCAGCCAGCTTGTTTTATATCACTATTCAGAGCTGCAGAAAAGCAAAGACATCGTGCTCATGACTGCAGAGATGGACAGCAAATTTGTGGTAAGTTGCGTTAAGTTAAATGGTTGACCCTCCTTTTATCTTTGGGGTCAGTTTGACCCCGTTCAATGTTTAATGTCTCTAAATGCATGTTTGGCTTGTTATTTAATGGCTATTTAGGTAGTCAACAAACAAACAAAGTAGTTGACACACAAACTTGGTAAAAGTCATATTCTGGGGTCTTTAAATTAAGGGTAATAGCTTAACATTTATGTAGAGATTTGCTTGTAAAAACCCACTGACACAGTTTTACATGTTTTTAAAGACCGTCCACCAGGCACAGTGTTTGGCCAATCAGGTGCAGCTATTTTACGGCACGCAACGGTACGAGACGTTCCGATTGGTCGAGACCTTCAACCACAAACCGGAAGACTTTAAACACATGTCTGTGATAGCAGAGCTGGAACAAAGTGGGATAGCCCCTGGAGTCTCTACAAATGCATCTAAAAGCTAATAAATGTCACACATGCCTCCTGAATTATACAGCATGTGGTGGGTTACAGACAAAAGCTGTCTGTAACTGTCTGTAACTGTCTGTGGTTTTGTACAACATCAGTCATTAAGTGAATGATAGGTGAATTTGTTAACATCTGGGTGTGTAGTTTTGAGTTAACAGGCTCGGATGTGAATAAATTGTCTGCTACCATGTATGCAGATACAAATTACAATCTGATTCTCATTCGATAACCTGCGTGTTCCCATTTACATGTTAAATGTCCCCTTTTCCCATTTAAATGTTGTGCTTTTGTTATCGTTTAGTGCCTAAGAAAGCAAAACTGACTAATATTAATTGCAATAATGTGTCTGTAGATACAAGAAAAACACATTTCTTATTCTGTAAATGTCTATCTATTCTGCTTAATGGACATAATGTGCATAGTTAATTCGGATTGAATTCGTTTCCCGTGTCTTATTGCTCAAACTGAATTACATAACGTGAAGGAACTATAAATGGATATATGATATAGATGATTTGCATATACCATGAGGACACTGATAGATGTTCATATGTCTGGTGGTTATATCTTATATCTGGTGGTTTACTTCATAATAAAGGTTTGCATTTTCACAGCATGAACTTACTGCCTGGTGCTGTATTTTGCACATTGGCTTTAAAAGTATATAAACACCATTTTAACTTGTTGGTTATAAGGTTATTTTAGTGGATGGCTAACCAGGTGTAGTAAACCAGTTTAACCAGTGATGTGAAGTATTACAGAAAACACACATCAGGACAGTTTAGTATAAACAGCACATAAACAAATGATGTTTTGATACATGCCTTACTTTGTTTTCTAATATACTGACATTTCTGTATTTGTAACTGTGGTTTAATGTATGTGGTTTATATTCAGAGCTCATCGCTGAAAGCGTTGTGAACGCGACGCCCCACCCCGCCGGACGCGTCGCGACTTTAAATAAAACCCGATAACAAATTTGCCCGATAATCGCTGTTAATAGCGACTATAGGCGTTTATGCGGCGGTAAATGCCGCTGTGAGACGCATCGGCGCAGACGCCCATTGACGCCCAGCGCGAAGAGAAGCAAACGCGAGCTGCGCTTAAATCCGAGGTGAGCGTCTCTCTTATAAGCCATTAATGCACAAATGCTTGGCATTTATAGACGTCTGTCCGTCCATGTTGTCGATCGCGTTGTGCATTGATATGCATTGATGTGCATCGATATGCATTAATGTGCATTGATATGCATTGGTGTTTATGGTCGGGGACGGTCGTAGACGTGTAATGTCACCTGTGGTTCGACCTGTTATGTCCGTTTGGTGATGTTTTGTCGATATTATTGGCAAACAGAGCACTGGATGAGGTAAGGAAAGCTTTATAAGTGATGAATGCGGATGTATGGACCACAGGTACATTATGACATTATACAGGCCTGCCTTTATATAATAAAATGTTACATATACACTGTAATGCGCCTAATATTAGACTATTGTGTTTGTTTTATTACTATAATAGGCTAATACATAGATTCTATGTGTTTATATGTAGATGTCTATATGTGTGTGTGCATGCATATATATATGTATATATTAATGTATATGTGTATGTGTATGTAAAATGTGTGTGTGACTGTATGTAAATATTTATGTGTGTGTGTGTACGACGCACGCATATATTTCCATATATCCACATGCACATATATACATATTTCTTGCATATATTAATATCTATGTTTTATATGTATCTAATACACAGATGGCTAAAGCAGAGCAGCGGTTCGGGCAGAGAGATGGATCGGACCAGAACTTCGACTACATGTTTAAACTGCTTATTATTGGCAACAGCAGCGTCGGAAAAACGAGTTTCTTATTCAGATACGCGGACGATTCCTTCAGCAACTCCTTCGTCAGCACGGTGGGCATCGACTTTAAAGTCAAGACGGTTTTCAGAAACGACAAGCGTGTTAAACTTCAGATATGGGTGAGTCTGGGTTTTATTGGGGTGATGGTGGTATGTTTCCATGGCAACACCTTAATAACCCGTGCATGATGCTATTTTAGTCCAAAGGCTGTTTTTAGTTGGGGATTGGTGCATTAAAACCACATCCTCGGGCTATGAATGAGAGCCATGTTTTCTGAAAGAAAAGCAAGCAAGCGTTTTTTTCCCACATGCATCACGGATGCTGGTTGTCATGGAAGCAGCGCTTCTTGCTCCGACACAATGATGCTCACAGCCAATTAAATCGGACCCAGAGGGTGGGGGGAGAGTTCGGGTTCGAGAGCACGCGAGGCCGGTTCGGTATCACAATTGGTGATAAGATGCATAGACTCTCATTCACAACAGCTGCGGGGAAAGTTGCCATTGAGAGAAAACAAGCCCAAAATAGACTAATTATAATGTTCATGGATGATCCACCAAACCGTTCATCTCTTTTGTTTTTACCTCATGTTTGACTAATGCATTCGTGGTGCATTGAAAATCATGCGTGTTGCATATTCAGAATAGATGTTTTAAAAAGCTTTATTTGGCCTCTTTAACGTTTCTGACATTTTCAAAACACTTGCGACATCCTTGCTTGTGGCTTTAGGCTAAACGCTGTTTGTTTTTGACTTAAATAACACAAACCTGTGTTTAATAAAATGTTTGTTTCTTCTGGTGGAGAAATAGGAGTATAAATTTGGGTCATTGCTGCAGTGCTAAGGTGTTTCTGGTGGTTGCCAGGGTGTTGCTTTGCAGATGATAATGTAGCTCCAACATATCCAAAAATCATTCAGTGGTGTGGATGTTGTTTGTAGGACACAGCTGGGCAGGAGCGATACAGAACTATTACCACGGCTTACTACAGAGGAGCCATGGGCTTTATTCTGATGTATGACATCACCAATGAAGAGTCCTTCAATGCAGTTCAGGACTGGTAAGTTTGTACAAGGTACTGCCAGATGCAGATTTATGCAAGAATTAGACAATGTGGTTATACGGCGGCACTCAGGAGTTTAGTATTATTGTCACCTTGTTTAAGAGTTGCTAAAGTGATTGTTTTGTATGTTGAAGATTTAATATACAAGTATACAATATATACAATTCTAGGGATCTTAATTACAATTGTTTTTTACAGGGCAACACAGATTAAGACTTACTCTTGGGATAATGCCCAGGTGATATTAGTGGGAAACAAATGTGACATGGACGAGGAGCGAGTGGTACCTTTTGAGAAGGGAAAACACCTAGCCGACCAGTTGGGTGAGTGTTATGCCTTGTCCATCATATACCTCCTTTAATTTAGAGTTTTTACATAGTTAAAATAAGTGACTAATTTACATTTACGAGCATGAAATCTGAGGAGCACACTGTGATGATATCTCGCAGGCTTCGAGTATTACGAAGCAAGCGCCAAGGAGAACATAAACGTCAGGCAGGTCTTCGAACGCCTGGTGGACATCATCTGCGTGAAGATGTCGGAAAGAGTCGATGCCGACCCGTCCATGGTCACCGGTGCCAAAACTACCCGGCTAACCGACAAGCCGCCCCAGCTACCTCAAAACTGTTGCTGATTTTACAAGGCGATCAGAACTAACCCGTTAGTTTTTAGCTGTCAATCACATAGTTCGATGTTAATCTACGGTTCATAGGAAACTGTAAGCAGGGACAAGAGCAAAGCACAATGTTTGTGGCTATCAGAACTTCAGTGTTCACTGCCGAGAAACACAATCTATTATGGCACAAACTTGCAAATCTTTAAAATTATAAGTATATAAATGTAGTATATATTGATAGTTTAATAGTGGTTCAACGGTTGATCTTGCTTGGTTTAAACAGTATATAGTTCAAAAGTCATTTCACTGGTGCGGTTATTCTCTTAATGGAAATAAAACAAAGTTTAAGTTTTTGTTCAGGTTGCTGTGGGTTTTAAAATCAACGTTGCACACCGAAAACATTCAGCTTTTGAGAGTATAAGCACTTACTTTATCGTCAAAATAAAAAACACCATGGTACGCTCACTATTATATTAGTATATTAGATATTAGTAGCCCTCAAAATGAAAATTCATGTCCTATACAAAATATAACATTAAATTAACGTTCAATTTAGTATTGTTGGAAACCATGTGAAACATATGTGTACTGGTAGACTGAACACACGACCAACACGTTTCATAGTCAGGTGACGTTTAGCTTTATATCAAATGTATTTATCCTTCATTCAAGTTCTTAAGAGGAACGTCGAAAATGAATATATTGTGAACTTGTGAACAGATGTGTTTATATTTCAGAAACTTGTAGCAAATCCCTGTGGATTGATGTGCGTATAATCTACTTTGGATGTTATGTATGAGTGGTTTATTTAATAATAGTAGAAATTATTATTCTAAATAAAATATTTTTCATTCAGATGCTATAGGCAATGTTTTATTCTGAGTAGATATTTATTTTTTATGCTGCTGGCTCTGTTATAAATATATATATATATATGTATAGATGTGATTTTGCTGTTATGGTATTTTGATTTGTAGGCAATTTGCACTGGGCCGTAATGTGATTGCATTTACATTTAGCAGATTGTACAGTTACAGTGAATGTTATTTTAGATTCAATTTGTAACAATAAAAGCACAGATCACATGGGTTTTATTTGTGTTTTATCTGTTTTTGTATGTTATCCAGCCAGTTTGTTTCCTGTAACAGTGAGATTTAATACATTTAAAACAATTAAACTATATATAACCAGCAAATGTCAAAATCGTAAGGTTTGAATCTCAAGAGGTTATGTTTGAAACACATATATGTGTGTTAAAGCTGTAGACAACTAAGTATTTCAAAGTCTTAGAGAAAACAAACTTTGTTCGACTTCAATGGTCTTAGATAGACAAACAACTGTTGAGCCATCAACCTGTTCCAAAACTCAACGCTTTTCCATTGGTCAAACCGCTGGGCGGCTCGACCAATCACATTCAGGCTTGGTTTTACGCGACGTTGTATCAGCCAATAAGATTTCACAGTATTACAAGCGCGCGGCACGATCGTATCATCACGTCACCCCCACAACCACAACAACACAGAGGAGGTTTGTTACTAAAAACTTAACAAACTTGGTTTTAATTGTGTGCAAAGTTGTTTACACCTGTTAGTAAGAATCTGTTATAAAGGATTAGTGGATGTTAACTCATTTACGTAAGATAAACAACAGACTGGACAACAGATATTTTCCCATGTTCATCAGTGTCTTTAAACATTGACTCAGGGTGAAACATGTTGTTGGCATATCATTGCAATATTATGAATGCATAAAATAAACAAGGAGGTGTTTTCGTAAACGTGTAATGTTTCGTCAGCATCAGCTATGTTTACATCAGGTAAATACACATTTTAACCACTATAAAGTGTCACTAGAATATTGCATAATCTTTTCCACACGTTTACAATCATGCATCTCCACAAAAAAAGCAGGAAAGGACCATTAAACCAACAGCAAGTACAATATGAGGTCCGATAGCTCTTCAAAACACGTTTGGCCGTCATGCCTCCCACCAAATTATTAATAAGACCACAGATGCATATTTAAAGACTCGCAACACGACGGAAATTCACACCGGCGAGGGACACGAAGCTGTTTGATCGGTGTCGTTTAATAAATAGTGATATTTGTGCGTTAACAGTGTCGCGAGTTTCGCTCCGCAAAGTTACGGGGAGGCGACGCGCGCTGTTACCATGGCAACGAACTTTTAACAGCGGGCCAGGAGGTGCGGAGACGTCTCGCTCTCACCGGGACTTTTCCAGCATTATTTCCCTTTAAAATGGGCTAAATAACTATAAGTCACTCGATAATAGTTGTGTGATGTCGGTGAAGTCCAGCCCGTCTCCCGATGGACGCAAACCTGGGAGTCGCAGGACGAAGAAACGCAGTAGCTCGTCCCTCAATAACAGTGAGTAACATTATTACGATTTATAACAAATATACACAATACAGCTTTAAAAACAGCCTGTGTGGTTACTGTACGGAAATGGCGTACTGTACAGCGTAAAAATCGTTCAAATGCATGTTGGTTTAGTATCTTAGTTTGTTTGCTTGTTTATTCATCCATTTGTATCCAAGTCTGTCTCTCCATCCATCCATTCATTCATGCATCACACAGTTATTGTCTCTGTCTGTCTTTCTGTCTAGTGGCTGAACAATTTTCTCCTCTGAGAGAGATCACAGCTGTGAAAGACAACAGCAGCTTTCAATCAGGTCCGGTACAGAATGACTTCATCCCAGATGAGCTGCTTGCCACTCTCACCTCCACCATTTGCCCTCAGAACCCCCTCAGACCCCTCAAACTAACAAAAACTCCAAAGGACTTAAAGGTCTGGGTTTGTGTCCATTAAACGTCATGTTTGCCTAAAAGGGTGATAGAAAACTCTTTACGCCCTTGATTTTGATACCCAAGACAGCTGTTTTGTCTCTTCACTAGGTTTGTTTACTGCACAGACCCGATGCACTGTGGCACCACCCTGCTAACCGCCAAAAGTACCAGTACTTTATCAACCAACCAACCTCTGTAACTGGAGCCGGAAGGTTCGAATGACCACACAAGCATAATTTAATAGCTATTTTACATAGTCAAATAATATAATTGTAAATACTCACTTTAGGTTGTCAAAATGTTTTCCTGTCAAAACATCCAGTTTTTTAGACATTGGTTACTCAAGCATTTTTTATTCTGTAATGTTTTTAAAACGTTCCACTTACTAATAGTAACGTTTTTGTTATATAACATGTAGCATTACAGAAACGTTCTACTAACTTACTTCAAGAACATTTATTTGCAAGAGCTTTTGGAGAACTTTGCCAGTGTTCCTAGAACGTTCTGTTAGCCGGGCACAGCTCACTTCTGTGTTTGTTTGAATCTGAACAGAGATATATCATTTCTGTGTGATGCCTTCCTTACGAAGAGAGATCGGTTGTCTCTCTCCCCATTGGCTGAGCGTGACTCTGCTCAAAACGCAAGTAGCATTTAAGTTAGCATTTAAGTGCTGCGTATGTTATTTCTGTGTGTAGACAGTTTCATGTTATGCTTTTGGTTGAAGGAAACAAACACACTGGAAACTTTAATCCCGGAAGAATATCACATCATTAAAAACAAAGGTCTGAGGGGACTGCAGTGCTACGACGAGTAAGAGAGACACTTTTGACCAATAAAAACACACTTTTAGCACTAATGCAGGTTATTGATTGACCTGCTTGTGTTGTTTTTGTAATATTTCAGCAAATTTGCGGTCCTGCTCAAAGATGATGAAAAGAACCTAAGAGTCTTTCCATCAATGTAAGTGATTCTCTGTGAGGTTGTTGTTTAAACATCAGTGGTCTGTGTGTGTTTTGTTATACAAGAGACCAAAGTTTGGCAACTGGCAATTGTCTTCAAGTCTGGTCCACTTGTGAGGTTATTCTGTTCAAGACCCACCCACTTAGTCTACCTGACATGTAGAGCGACCAATCAGAGTTCACTCTTTTATGTCTTGGGGAGGGCAGTTATGAAATCATAAGAAATAATAGAAATATGACTAACAAAATATACAGGTATACTCAAATATGTTTTATTAACTTGCTGCAAGAATTTCTTTAAAGATCTGAACATTGTCAAATTCAGTAACGTGGGAGTTTAAAGGCTGGGACATTAAATGCATGTAGTTCCTCTTGTTTATCATAAAAATACAATCACTGTATAATAACATTTCTGTGGGACTGCCAGGAAGCCCAGCGGCCGTCTTGAGGTGAGGCAGTTAATGAAGGTGTTGGATGACATGTTGGAGAAAGCAGGGGTCAACCAGGAGTTTCAGGAGCTAACTGAAATCTCACAGGTCATTGTTGGTTTTAATGATCTAACTTTCAAAGACAATATAACAAACTGCACAATGTGATTGGTTATTTCAATACATATCTTCTGTTTCAGGTGGAGAACCTACTGGAACTGGTTAGAATCGAGCAGAACATCTACAACATCGTGTTCCACGAGCTAATCCGCCAAGTTAGCGTTGAATGTGCGGAGAGAGGACAGCTTCTCGCCAAACTCAGGTATCTCTCCATTACTGCGTCTTCTGCTTATTTCCCTCCATCAGTTAGACAGTGACATCACTTCCTGTTTCTTCTCAGGCAGAGATATGCGGCGCTGCTCGATCGTATTCCACGGCAGGTGAAGGGCCTGCACACAGAAACGTTAGCACAGAGGGCGCTAGACCGCCGGCTAACGGAGGAGATCATGCGCTTTAAAAACTCAATCGCAAAACTTAATGTGTAAGAGTGATTCATGACAAACATTCTGTGAAAAATGTGAAACATCTATTTAGTGGTATTAATAGCAAACATCTGTATTACTAGAGACAGAGTTTTTAACTTTTTAAACTGTTTGTTGACTACAACAGGGAACTATGTATGATGAAGGAACATGATGAGTGTGTGTCCAAAGAGGCAGAAGAAACCAAGGAGGAACTCGCTAAAGCTCTGGAGGAATCGCATCGCAACGCAAAGTGTGTTAATAAATCATCACGCTGGTTTTCATGCTTATGATTTAATGTCTGTTGGGTTTACAGTAGTGTGTTTCTGTAGCATTGTAGCAGAATATCATGATCTTTATGAGCTGCAGAGAAGAAGACTAGAAGGTCAGATGGTCCATCTGTCTGATGAGAGGAACCTCTGGAGAAAAGTGTCCTACAGCCTCGCTGTAAAGGTGACGTTTGGTGGCTCTATGATCTACGCCGACCGTCATGTTAATGTTCACAATTGTTTTGTTTTCTCTGTCGTTTATCTTGTAACTTCTTGAAGACAACTCAAAATCTTTTTTTTACTGTCACATGTTCAATAGTAAAATGCCATATTTCTGGTGGATAAAATCAAACAATTTCATAAAATGTGACTTGTTTTATGTTGACTGAATGTATATCATTTTAAGAGTAAATGTCCCACATTTTGTGTTTAGATAATAAAGATAAATAAACTTCAGCTGGTGAAACGGCTAAACATTAGTGAGCAAACCTGGGCAAAGACCGCAGACCGCTTCATTCTCTTCCTAACATCAAAGGTTCAGTTCTAGCATCACTCTCAGATATCTAAACAGTCTTCTGACAACGTCTGTGATACATTCAGAATCATTTTTCATTGTAGGACTCTGAAGATGTGTCTGATGTCATGGACTTGGCTGACCAATGGAAGGAGAAACTCACCACCTTCATGAAAAACCTCAGAAAAGCTGAGAACAAACAGCGTGAGACCATCAGATCTGTCCAAGCTGATGTCATCAAGTGGCGCAGGTTCTGTGAAGACCAGACCAGGTCACTGAAGGAGCTCATTTTTTAGTGGACATATTGGTCCATGTTTTATTTATATAATTTGTTTTTTTGTACAAAAGGAGCCCGAAAATAAAAACTGACAAATCTTCAGAGGAGGAACTGACTTGTGTACTAAAAGATTGGTCAATGGTTAGCAATGAACGTCTTCATATTTTCTTTGTAAAATTCTACTCCCTCCCACTTTAGGCTGTAAAAACGAAACCTTTATCTTCTCAACTCCAGGTGTTGACGCAGCAATGCGAGCGTTACGGAGGTGACGATCTTGTATCCGGTCAGGAAACGCTTGAAATGCTAACAAGTCTCCAGGAATCGTGGACTGAGGTTTGTTTACAGCTCTTTAGGAGACACCCCACTTCAGATGGAGGACCACCTACAGGTCAGGAGGCCATGAGGGAGCTGACTGAAGCCATCACTGAACTTTACAAGCAGATAGGAACCCGTCTCAGTGGAGAAAGTGGTGAGAGCCAACTGAGTTTCCTTCAGCTGTTGTACTAATATTATCGTATATTATATTATATATTAAACATTAAAGAAATGCTTCATTAACATCATTTCAAGAACATTTTTTTAACTTCTACAGAATGTTAGCCAACATTTTAAGAACATTCTCTGTTAGCTGGGTCTACACCTAATCTTTCAAAGCTCATTTCAGTTCTTCAACAAAAGTCATCAATGTTGGTGTTTAATGCAGGCATCCATGCAACACTGATGTCCCTCACTGAAAGTATGGAGTTTTGGTCCAGAAGACTAAAGTCTCCAAGCGGACTTCCAGAGCAGCTTCCTTCAGGCGACTGGCTGAAGTTGGAAGAAGTTCTTGGAAGCTTGATAGACCTGTGTGAGGAGGCTCTTCTGCAGGTGGACAGTACACAGCCAGAACGGGAGCAGACCCAACACAAACCCCATACCAGGTAACAGCTGAATGAAGCAAACATGTCTCTCTTCCAAAATATAGTGAGCTGTCCTGCTTTCTCAGTATGATGTTATGACATTGCTAAGCTAACAACAAATTACACCAATAAACATCAAAATGCATATTGTAAGTGTATTTATAATTAGTTTGCTTGTCCATTGTGTAATTCTTCACGTTGTGTATCTGTCACAGGATTGAACTAGACGATGTCTTAAAGACACTGAAGGAGTTTTTGTTCTCTCAAGGAAACTTTTTTGATTGTGAAAACATGAGGCTTCGTGAGGAGGTGGAGTACATCCTTGTATAGCTTTCCTTCAAGACGTGTGCCATTAAACTCATCAGTGATTTTGTGTCGGGTTGGCAGGTCAGTTCTGTTCACTCTAAACTGATTCACTGGATGGTGGACCTTTTGCTGCTGATGGTGCCGGTCCATTCGGATTCGAACCCGGAACCAGCACCTCTTCCATTAGCTGAATTTAACATCATAGAGGACGTGTCTCCTCAGAAGCTGGAAGAAGATGCTAAGAACATCTCTGAGAAACTGGTCTACCTTTCCAAATACATCACAAGGTAACATCACCAGAAGATCCAGAGTTTTTTTTAATGAGAAGCAGAAATTAATTACAAACATTTATGCAGCTCATGCCAGACAATCGTGGAGGAGGCCGTCTTGAAGAGCTCAACTCACCATGACACCGAAAACGAGTTGTATCAGCTCGCCAAGATCCAGGTGCGAAGCTGCGCCTCCCGTCCCTCTCGACCAATCAGATGGCATGTTCTTGTGTAGCAAAACCAAAATGTTGTGTTGTCTTCTGCTTTGTGGGTGTTCAGAAGGAGTGCGGTGAGTGGGTGGAAGGCTGCCGGATTCTTCTGATGGGTGTGAAGGGAAATCCTGTGGAGTTGCACCTGTCTGCAAAAACTGTGTCTGTTAGTCAGATCCCATCAGAGGAAGCCAACATGGAGTCTCTGGTAGAACACAGCATTCTGTTTTTATTTGGATGGATGGATGGATGGATGGAGGGACTTTGTGAATAACTTCTTGTGAAACAATGTTTTCATAGCTGGAGCAGGAACCAGAGGTTCCTACAGATTTGAAGGAGGATGAAGAGGAACCATTGGCTGGAGAAGATGTTGGTGGGCATGAGTCTTTCCAAAGAGCTGTTGAAAAGGTGAACCTTATATAATAAATATACCTTATATAATAAAAATGAACCTTTACAGAACGTTAAACAACATTCTGAAAACATTCTGTGTTATCTGGGGATTGCTTAGAGGCTTCATAGAGCTTTCTGTTTTCACACTGAGCTTCGTCACATAGATGACATAGATGTGATATCACAGGCAGTATTAATTAGCACCAAACAGTCTCAGCTCAAACAGCCATTAGTCTGCTTCATTAAATGTCATTGTATCACCTCTGCAGGAGGAAGACCAGGAGATAAAGGCTAAGGACGGCTCAGTCATCAAGCTAATAGGTCATGATGGCAATATTACTGAGCAGAGCTTGGGAGAAGATACAGTCCAGCTAACAGGGGTGAGTGATTTTTGAATAATCAGGTTTTCAGCACCGCTAATGGTTCTCACAAGTTCAGGTTGTAGGAACATGTTCCTAATTTTTTTTGTTTTTTGTTACATTCCACTAACAATTTAAGAATAATGTTTTTGATATAGGAGACATGTCTTCATAAAACGCTACTGCAGTGTTTTTGATAATATTAAGAGAATGTTAACCAACGTTCTGAGAATGTTCCCTGGTAGCTACGTTAGCATTGCCTTCAAAGTTAATCTGAATACGTTATTTTTTCAGACAGAAGAATTTGTGGTGTCTCCTCATACTGAGAGCGCCCAGGAAGCCTTCAGTGCTCTAGAAACAGTGAGATCTCTCCAGCAGGAACTTTTGTAAGTATCAGTGATGGCATCAGACTAGACTGAGATCTGCAGAGCTTCTCACATGAGCTGTACGTTCTAGAGAGGTGGAGGGCCGTGTCATTAGTGCAGAAACACGGGCACTAAAAGCTGAGGAAGACCTGCAGGCCGCTCTAGAGAAGATCCAAGATCTGGAGAACCAACTGCAGGCCCGGCCCAAAACGGAAAGCAAGTGTGAGTGTTAAACAGAACCAATACTGGACTCTGTCATAGAAATATGTTGGACTATTGAACTACCCAATATAAACAGTCTAACTCAAGTCTGTTTGACTGTCTGCAGCAAGCAGGAAGCATCTTAACGCTGGACCAAAGATTCCCAGCCTCAGTGCTGCTTCTTCTGAAGATAAAACACAGAGTCAAAAGCCTGAATCTAGCCCCAAACTCACCAGAAGCACCAGGAAACGCTAACATAAACCTCACAGGAGCTCAATCTGAGCAAAATAAAATTATTTAGTGTGTAGCTACAGTATATGTATGTGTGTTGATGATTAACCAAAAATAAATAAACTTTGAGTGTTAGATTGATTTATTTCTTTTTATTTAACTTATTGTCAAATGATAACAGAAGTAAAATAATTTCTTCATCATTGCTAAATGGAGTGTTATTCACATTTGCATAACAATCTAAATTGTCATTTACTGTAATTGAGTTTTGAAGTCATTTTAATTAAAGATGATTTTACAATGTGCATTCTTTATTTTTAAAAGAGAAAAGGCAGATTTTTGCACAAGGGGATATATGTACTGTTTAAATTTTCCTGTCATTAACACCCATGGACCCATTTGGCATTATGAGTGTTGCCATGGAAACAGCTAATCTGAGAACACAGACGGCCCAGACAAAATGTTTGAGTCATTTTATAATTGCAGTAATTCTGACATCTTTTGATGGTCATGTCATCTTCACATCATGGGAGAGTCTTTAGCACTCTCCTCCGATTCGTCGCCCGGGCTGAGGCTCTGATTGGCTGCTTGGGTTAAACTGCTGAGGTCTATGGATTGGCCCAGGACATCAGGAGGTATGTTGAGGACCACAGCTGGCTGCTCGGAGCGAAGACTGTGGAGAAGCTGAACCAGCCGAAGATGCACCAACAGTGGAGATCCAGAGAGAGACTCAACGGAGGCCTTCAGAGCCTCGCAAGCTGCCTTCTCTCCCTCTGCGGCAATCACCTGCAATATGAAGTTGCATAGTGGTTAAAGAGCTGGGATGGTAATTAATAGATTGTGGGTTCGAATCCAGCGCAGACTCGTAGACGTATTGCAGTCAGGAACTTACTTTGACCTGTGCTTGGCGTCTGGCTTCAGTTTCTACGGCGAAGTTGCGTCGCAGCTCCTCTGGGAGACAGATCTCCTCTCTGTGGAAGTGGACAACAGGTATGGATTGCTTCTGTCTGAATGCTTCTTTTGAAGTTTTATCTGTTATCTACTCACATCTCTGCTTTTTCCACCTTGATGCCCCATCTGCAGGTAACAGAATCTAACGTAACCTGTACCACAAACCAAAACATCAGGAGAACTCTTACGAAGAACTTCACTGGTATCGCATCTGCTCAAGCTTACCTGGATCTCCTGGGCTATCCGTTTCTGGTCCAGTAAAACCTCAGAGAAGACGTGATGGGCCAGAATCTCTCTTACTGACACCTGGACCAGCGCCTGCAGCACGGACGGGACGACGGCGAGCGAGGAGTAACATACAGACACGTTCTCAATACGATAGTAGCACACTGCGCTAACTTCAGTACACACTAGGTCTTTAGTCACCACCTGAAAATACAATAACAAAAGATTCATGCTTCTTACAGTTTGGTCCATAGTTTAAACAGATTAATGATTGTGGTGATGTCAGACTTTTGACTTTTGCATCATCAAGCAAAAAAGTTTCTTTAGTCTTTAATCAACTGTAAGACCACCCTTGTCTCCCCCATGTTTACATATGCGTGTCTTTGGGATGGTATTTGTCACAGTCAGCAGTTTCAATGCAGTTCATTAAATGACTCAGAGTTTAAACAGAAAATGTTCTCGCTTGCGTCGGTGAGATTACAGCGTGAGGAGGGATCTTCAACATCTTCAGACGGATGTCCACTATTTGACACACATCCAAAAATGGAAGATAAAACATCAGGCCTAAAGTAGAAAAAGGAAATATTTGTGCTTTCAAAAACATTCAAATATTAAAACCTTTAAATGTATATTTAAATATTAATAAAATAGCACCTGGGCCCCTGGGTCTTTTTTGCAATAGGTGCCCAAGACGAAATATTACAGCTCTTTCATGTTCTCGTATAATCTAGAAACATAAAATATTACAAATGATAAAGCAAATAAATAAAAATGATGGTGTATAAAACTATATTTATTCGTATTACATCCCTGAGGTTGAACGTACCTTCACGCAGAACCAGATCGAAATAGGAAAGAAGAAAATAACCAGAGAAAGGACAAAAACAACAAGGATCATCTCACAAACTCCAAGGTAGCGCTTCTTCAGGCCTGCAAAGGGAATTACAGATGAGCTCCAGAAGAACATTGGTTCTCCATCTTTTTGGACCATGATCTGGTCCACACTTACCTTCTCCATGTCCCTCAGTCTCCAACAACCCCAACAGCTCCTCTTTCTCCTCTTTAATATGTTCTCTCACACTGTCTACATTGACAACAGTGCTGCTGGAGATGACGTGAAGGTCTTCATGTCTTTCCTCATCTCCAGAAACCTTTGGTTTCTCTCGTTCTTTTCTTTTGTAAGGCTCTTGGAGTTTCACAGATTTTATTGCCTTCGTTTTCTTCTCCTTAGCTGAAGCTGATGGTTCCCTGTGTCCTCTTCCAGGTTTTGAAGAACGTTGAGATGTTTCTGATCTTTCCTCCATCTCAGCCACCATCAGAAGAACCGTCCACCAGGAGAAACTGTTGGGTGGTGTGACCTGATTCTCTGGTTGTGGGAGTTTTTGTACACATCAAGTAACTCATTACAATGGTAACATCCCACTGAGGCAGTAAGTGGCACTGAATATAACACAGATCATGAATATAACAC
>JBAJNP010009212.1:0-18335 GCA_036877545.1 Yasuhikotakia modesta
GTTGATATGTGTAGTTCTCCTCTCCTGCAACAGCTTGATGCAGTCAATATAAATTAAGTTAAAGAACATTACTTTTAATATACATTTTAAATGCATATACATTTAAACAGCATAATGTTTTCATAAATCTGTTTTCAGTTAATTTCTTGCCTTTCTGAATTCTCATTGGCTGTTTTTGCCTCATTGAAGTAGCAGCCACAGAAGCAGTATTCACAGCAGGGCTGTGCTGTCACACACAGCATGAGTCTGATCACAGACGAGACCCCAGCAGAAGGAAACCTGACCTGCCTCAGGATGTTCATGCGTGACAGGATCCACATCCTCTCAGCTTCTGTTTGTTTCTGATGCTCCTCAGGTTCATCAGAGCTCCCTCAGCAGCTTTAAACACAAACCAGAGATGATCCAAAATGCAGCTTCCCAGCTAACAGGAAATGTTATCAGGACGTTAGCTAACATTCTGTGAAAGTTCTCTCACGGTTCTCTTAGATGTATCACAAGTTCCTGCAGTAACACATATGATATAGTAATATATCATCAAAATCATTATATACAAAAAAGTTACATAATTAAAACAATGCTTTTAAAATTAAGCCATACAATTAATTTAACTTCTAATAAACTGGACATTTTGAACATTAACCTTCACACCACGCTGTCATTGTGAGTTGTGAGTTTTTCTCTTTGGTTATGGACTTATGGACTTGTGTGTTTTTAAGACGGGTTTAACTGTGGTTGTGGATCTGGACTGTTTAAATTGTCGTGACAGTGACGCTAAACTGATGTGACAGTGTGTGAGAACATTAAATCTTCAGGGAGTGTAATGTAATCCATCCATGATGCTAATTCCATTGCTAGTTCAGCAGCACTGCACTACTTTTTAGCTCTAAAGTGACATTTTTGAAGTAACATGGTTGTTTCTTTTGGTGTTATGAAGGACAGAAAATGGGCAGCGTATATCTGTATGTTTTTCTTCTTAAAGGTATTCACTGCCACAAGCTACGTTTGGACGCTTGAGACGGTTTCTCCTTGGACTGCGTAATTCTTTATTCAGCTCCGCAAACATTTATTTTATCGGTCCTCACGTCAAATTATGATTAATGCCTCAGCCAGCTTACAACAGACCCTTTATCTGCTTCCATGGCTTAAAGTCTGACATATAAAGAGTCACTTTTAAATGCGAGTCACTATCGAAACGTCTTTACTGTTTCTCATATGAGATCCAATAAAGAGCTTGTGTCTGAGAGCTGAAGGAATCTGAATGAAGCTGTGCTTTTCCATATCTCTCGTTCTTGATGGAAAGAGTCTCACTAGCTCTGCAGAGCTTATAGATGAGGCTCAGTGATTCACCTGCAGTGTTCATAGCTTTGAATAGAGCTGTGGGGCATTGCAGTCTTCACAGTTGAGTAATTCGTTTCTGGGCTTTTAGAATCACAATATGTGCCTTTATTATTAAATGCATTAATTGATCTTAATTTTACACATGCAAGTCAGGCTTATTTTGCCTGCAGACATCATTCTTATGTGCTACACCACACTAGACTTCACAGAGGAAACATTCCTTGTTTTTTAAATACTTGTAGTAACTCTGGGCTAGTTCACCCAGAAATGAAAATTCTGTCACTAACTCACCCTTAAGTCATTCCATACAAAACACACAAAAATGATCTTTTGAAGTATGTTGGTAACCAAGCAACAGTGGCATAGATTGACTTTTATTGTTTGGACACAAAACCTTTTTTTTGGAACACAAAACATTTCTCGAAATATCTTCTTTTGTGTTGTAATGACTTAAGGGTGAGTAAATGATAAGAAAACAAAATGTGATGATGTCACAATCTATCACGCTATTTTGTGTACGCCCTTTACATCTCCAGATAATGTTTTTTCACACACACACACACACACACACACACTGTGGACTGCAAAATTCATCATGCTAATCCTATGTCTCTCAGAAAGATTGCGTCACCTGCCACCTCTCAAGATTGTACAGATTCGCCTTCTAGCTGTTGGTCACTGAGTAAACAGATCATATCTGGCCCAGATGAACATTTTGGCTGCAATGATTTAAACATTCAAACAGTTTCAGGGTTTTAGAAATGCAGGTGTGAGTTTGTGTGTGTGTTTACAGTATGTGTGTGTGTGACATGTCTTTACTAATTCTGGTATGTGTCTCAGACTTTGTCTTATCTGTCCCAGCTCTGTTTCCTGACTCCCTGTGTTAACACAATGTACAGGAAACAGAAAGGAAGGAAACAGGAAATCACTGAAGGACTAAAGACTCTGCCTCCTCTACCAGAGTGATGCCTGTATATGTTGCTGTAGTATTTTTGTCCATAATGCAACGGTCACAGTTTAAAAAATAACAGAACTGCAGCTTCCTGCAGTCCTAGATAAGTGACTTGAAATCATTCACAACAAAATTAGAGAAATAAACAAAGAATATAAAGCCTAACTTAAGACCTACTTAAGGCCATTGGTATCCATAGAAGAAGCTTTGAGAGTTCACACTGTTTGCAGGAGTGGTACCAGATTTCTGTCTGTAAACCCTCATTACTGCCTCAATTAACCTTCAGCAGCTCTGCTCTGCTCAAAGCTGATCAGAGAGACTTTTATCAATCCTGTTTATCATCACACACACACTCACTCACACACATTCACACATACACTCACACACACTCACACACACACAGATGTTGTGGATAACACACAATCTCTCTCCTGCAATTAAACTAATGACTTATAAATATTTCCCAAATGAACCAAACAGACACAGTTTGAAAGAACTGATGTTCTCTGTCCGCTGTCGTCTGTAATTACAGAGAGATGAAGGAGTGGAACGATAGGAGAGAGGGAGAGAGAGAATAGAATGATGAATCAGAATGAGGCAGGAATGCAGGAATAGATCTTTCTTATCATATGATGAGGAATCTACTTTATTTTGTTTTGAAGTAGATAGTATTCTGGTGTGTCTTAGGGTTTGTCCTCTCCTCTGCATTCCAAATTCTGTCCACAGTTTGTCCTAAAATGAGGATCTTGAACTTTCTTCAGGGCAATGTAAAAGCTGTTGGTGGTTTAGCGGCAAAGCAGGAGCTATAATTACATGCAGGAAGTCTCATGAATCTGTTTAGATTTGTTTTGATGCTGATGTTGCAAATCTATATGCTTTGAATGTTTTACATTAAAGTTTAGGTAAATGTTTTATGTGGGAGGGAGAATGAAACATTTAACTTTAGCTTTGTTTATATTTATTTGGGTAAAGACAACTAAATACCATTTTAATTTTAAGACGTATTGTAATTTTTTTTACAAATGTTCTAGCAATATTACTGCTACACTGCTACAGAGACCCCTTCCTTTCAATACATTTTTGTAACATGAAGAGGGTGGAGCTCTCAGATCTGCAGTTACGTGTGACACTGGAGTCATCAGTTCATCAGTCATCAGATCAGTTGATCTGATCACGGCTTTACAGTTAAGATCAGATTGTAATAATCAGACTGTTAGAGCATCTGTAATTATTCTGGGTGTTACCTTGACTTAAACGTTTGTAACATAACATTGCAGTGCAGATACAGATCAGACAGGATGTGATGTCGTCCGCCCAACCCTGTGCGTTCATGCAAACTGTCAGATTTATCAAAGGGCTTTTCCCGAACTCTTTATCAGAACCAAATCCCAACCATCCCAAACTAAATAAAACATTTCTGTTCTTCCTGCAATTATAACCATCAATATCTGTGTACCTCACACCCCACATTACTGTATCTCTCTACTGTACGATATTCTACAGGAAAAATATTGTTTACCATTTTTCATGTATTTCATGTAAGATATGTTTTCATGTTCAAGGCTAGTGTGTAATATCCCACACAGTGACTAGTCCTATTATAAACATAAAATCAATTTGGGTAACATGAATAAAATACATTAAATGTGCACAATATGTCCTATTTAGTGTCAGAACAGTATATTTAATAATGAGATTTTCAAAGGTAGTCCTGCTAAATGAGATTTCATAATTGAATTGTTTTTGATAAGTCAGCGTTTCAAAATCAGTTACAACTTTCACTTCAGGGTTCAGTTGACGTTCAGGTGTGTTGAACAAAAAGCTTTCATTAACACGCTGGGTCACATTGTGCGGTCACATGTTCCAAATACACAAAAAAAATTGTGTATTTGAAACACATTACATTGAAACACATTACATTCTTTGTCTTAAATTAAACAGCACATTAAAAAATATCTGAGTATGTCAGTATTTGGTTAATGGTGACATTTCATCTTCTCCAGCTGTGTAGCAGTAGATTGTTTCATAGCACATGTGGTTTTAATTGATCAATTCATCTTTATTCCACCCTAAAACATATATATTATTCAAATCTGACCTACATGAATGTCGAGAGCAGATTTATAACTGAACTTCAGCGGGAGAACTTTGTGACATCACATGAATCGCTTGCTTCATTTCATACACGTTTCTTCTGTGTTCCGGTCACTGAGGGCTCCTTCATTATAAAGATCCCAGCAATTGCAGAGGCACAGTTCAGAAATAATAAGCACAAAATGTAGAAATGTCAGGTCTCCAAAGAACATAATATATCATTTCTTTCGTAGTTGTTTTCACATGAGATAAAACCTTTTGGGTTAGACAATAGGAAGAACAAATAAAAGCACATTAGCTTTAGTGAAACATTTGTGAGCACAAATGAGAGATTTGGAGTATAATGTCAAGAATCATTTGCAGGCTCATTACACTGATGGGATTGTGACTGTGGTGGAATGTTTTGTCATTAAGGAGCTAAAATAACTCCTGCTCAGAAGATGCTGTGATGTCATTGTGCCACATTGTCCATGTAGTGCTTAACATCAGGAAAAATACTTTCTTTTTTATCCAAAGTAACTTAAGGGGTTATTCAGCATGTCTCTGTACTCCAGAGGTTAATAGCTCAGCAGACAGTTGAGATTCACTTACATTGATTGCTGTTAATTTATAATTAACAAGAACACACACACACACTTCAAAGTCTCCCATTGGTCACTAAATCCTGCATTGATGTCTTCTGGTCTCCTGTGAAATGTAACTGTTTGTTACTGCACTTGGAGTTTAATAGATGGAATTAGATTGTTATAGGATTCTTGTGTGGAGCTGAGAGATTGTGTGTTCAAAAGAGAGAGAGGAAATCAAATCTTCTGGAAGGGGGTGTGATTAATAAGAGAGACTTGTGTTGACACAGGTTCCCTGCTGAACATCAGCTACAGCTTTAATCTCTTATTGGGGCTTCAAAGTGAAAGCATTGGTGACCTACAGAGGACTTAAGATACCTGGCTAATACGCCTAATGGCTCAGGATAAGAGACTCTACTGTACTAGATGCAGATGAAACATCTCTTTGTACATGTTTAGAGGAATTTCTTTGTCACATTTTGTGTTTCTCCTGCTTCCTTGTTGTTGTTATTTATTGTTTATTATTTACCATTATGAAAATTGTTTTGTATTATTTCCTCAACCTATGAGAACAATTGTATGTATTATTGATATGTGCTTCCCTCTACTGGAATAGAATTGTATTACAGCGATAGCTTGACAGGCAAAATTGTATTTCATGTGTTTATATTGATAAAATAAATACAATATAATACAATAAAATATAATAATAAAATAATAAATCTCTCTATCGTGTCTCGTCTCAGGTGACCTGGCGCAACTTCTGTTGCCTCAGAAAAATGTAGAAGTGGTTCAGGGGAAGATGGTGGTCCTGCAGGCGTCTTACAGTGGTCTTGAGATTCAGAAAAATACTGTTGTCTGGAACTACATGTCTAGCGAGACAGTGATGGTGAGTCTCTTCTGCTATAGCTGCTTCTGTTAATCAACTGAATCATCAAACATGCCTTAATTCTTACCCTCCATCTCTCCTCAGATCATCTCATATATTGGTGGAGAGTTAAGTCATGGCAGCGGCCAGTTTGAAGGTCGAGTTGGTTTTACACAGGAAATGCCCAACACTAATCTGTCCCTGTTTGTTAACAACACTAAAGCATCCGACTCGGGGCGGTACATGTGTCAGGTCATCATCCCGGGTGCCGCGGGACTCACTGCAGAACTCACCCTCAATGTAAAGGGTGTGTATGTGATGTCACACTTAACCAGAGTCAAAACGAACTCACATCTTTTATAAGAGGAACTTTATAACAGTTCCTTTATAAGAGGAACTGTTCTCTTTTATTAAAGGTGCTTCACAGTGGTGTAAAAGAACCATTTTGGCTTTATGGTTCCATAAAGAACCTTTATCTCCAAAGAACCTTTCTGTTTCATAAAAGGTTCTTTGTAGTTTTCCCATAAAGAACATTCAACTATTACTTTAAAACTGTAAAATGTTTTTAAACTTTTACTTTCACATCATGATTTTAAAATCATCACATGTACATCACATGACCTGTCCTGTCTGTTTTAGTCCCTCCCTCTGTGCCGGTGTGTGAAATTAAAGGAAGGCCGGTTCTTAAAGGAAACATCACTCTCTCCTGTAACTCTGAATCTGGTAAACCAGCCCCAAAATACAAGTGGACCAGAACCAGCCCCTCCTCAGAGGTGTTCTTCTCTCCTGCTCTGAGTGAGTCCTTTATTGTTCCTCCCTGTAAATATGGGTTCTGGCTTCTACAGGGGTTCTGACTGTAATGTGTGATAACGTCTGTGTTGTGTTATTATAGATGAAACAGCAGGAACATTAAAACTGAACAATCTGAGCAGTAATATGTCAGGAAAGTATGTGTGCACATCATACAACTCTGCAGGAGAAGAGACATGTTACATTAACCTGGAGGTTATTACATGTATGTACAGTACTGCTCTCTCTCTCTCTCCCTCACACACTCTCTCTCCCTCTCTCTCTTTTTCTTTCAAATAATAACATGCATAACATTTGGTGACTGTAGTGATCAAACATTAACAGTGTAGTGTATAAATTAAGTAAGTGATAATCCTGTTATCTCTGTACAGCGACTAATGCTGGTGTCATCGCTGGCGCTACGGTGGGCTGCATTGTGGGTCTCGTCCTGATTGTTTTGGTCGTGTTCTTCTTGTGGACGAGAAGGAAAGAAACAGAAGACGATATAGCCAATGAAATCAAGTAAGACAATCAGTGTATATACAGGGATATAATATACAGTTTGTACAGTATAAGAGCAGTTATGTGTATGAAAAGTCCCTACAAAGCAAAACTAACTGTGTGTGTGTGTGTGTAACAGGGAAGATGCCCAGGCCCCCAAACGCGTATCATGGGCTAAGAGCGGCACAGGCTCTGACATCATCTCCAAAAACGGCACCCTTTCCTCCATCAACACCATCCCCCACCCTCGAGACACCCTAGACCGCCATCATTACCCCCACTCGCCCTCTGACACAGCCTCCATCATTACAGCCACGGGCAGCACAGCCGGCTTCCGCTCCCAGCCACCAGCAGATTCCCTGGATCGCACATTGCCGGGTTACAACACCAACCGCTCTCCTCCACATGGGCCCCACAGCACCAACGGAGGGTCCCTGCACCCCTCGGTGCCCCGGACAGCCGCTGTTCAGCCGCAGATTCCTCGTCCGCCCGTTCTGCCCACTACTGTAACTGCTGCAAACATCTCCCGCATGGGAGGGGTGCCCATTATGGTGCCTGCTCAAAACCAAGCTGGCTCTCTGGTGTAGGACCAAACGGTTCTGCTGAACTTATGAAGGTAAAATGAAGGTGTCTGAGGCCCCACAAACTGAAGCCCATTGGAACAAAGAATTGTAGCTAATAAGTTCATTTCATCTGCATGGAAACTGTGCAGTATGGTGTCATTTTTATTGTTTCACATTGTTTGATTTTTTTAATATAATGACTCATATAATTATGTTTCATACAGTCATTTTTACTTCTTTTTGTGACGTATTCTAGAAAAGTCTCTACTCACTGTAAAGTTGATGAAAAGACAATGAACAAAAGACAATGAAAACAAAGATGTTCAAATTCTGTTTGTTTGGATTATTCATGTGAAGAATGATTTGATTTTGTTTTTTGTTGCTTTTCTTCAACACTTTCTGCAACACAGGTTTTTTTTGCAACTGAAGACATTTACTTGCCTTCATGAAAACATATGAAAGCCTATTTCATATCATGTCATTTCTGTAGGTTAGGTTTACATATATTAAATACATATATGATCAGTAACATGTTTTATAAAAACATGTTTTATAGAATGTCAAAGTGATACCAGTTTTGGCCAAATATACTGTATTTAAAAACAAATATGTGTTGTTAGCTTTTAGACATGTTTTTTTCAATGTATTTTCAAGTGTAAGTGTAAAATTTGACAGTAGCTTATTTATATATTGAAGAAATATTGTACCCTTTGATGCTGTTTTACAACTTTAATAGAATTATTAATGTACACAGTGATTATAAAAGATTATCCTCTGCCTGACTGTAAATAATATTTATTTGTCATTTTCACACATCAGATGTTATCATTGTCTGACCAAACAAAATTATTTGTAGCCTAAAAGATATTTGACCAAATATGTGACCTGTAGACTCTGTAGACCCTGCATCTCACAACTTATTTTTTTCTAGGTGTTTTCAAGGCATTTTAAGGCATTTCTTATATATGCTTAGTGTTCTGTCTGTGTTTATTTCTTATGAAGACCTTGACTGCTCTGTACATAAGACATTTACGGTCTGTAAACATAAACACTTTGTATTCATATTTTTATTAAAAGAAACCGGTGGTAAAATTGCATAAATAACTGTGTGTTCTGTTTATATCTGTCTATATTACACAATGTGGTAAATGCAGTATGTTGGACTGACATACAGAAC
This sequence comes from Yasuhikotakia modesta, assembly GCA_036877545.1. NCBI lineage: Eukaryota > Metazoa > Chordata > Actinopteri > Cypriniformes > Botiidae > Yasuhikotakia > Yasuhikotakia modesta. The sequence goes on from JBAJNP010009212.1 coordinate 8,846, forward strand.
ATTATACATTACACATGATCTGTGTGCAGTGACTGACCTCTACTGGTTATTGCAGGTATTTCACATTGGTTTCTCTATAGAATATTTTCTATATAATAAGAATAATAGTCAAAGAAACGTTCTTGTGTATTTAAGATTGTATTTAAGATACAATAAAGAAACCATCGATCAGACGTTCACAGGGTTTCACGTTTATTAGAACTATAACTCAGAAATGCTTCACATTCCTCCATGTCCCTTAGTAAATAAGAAATATGTACATTAAAGATGTAAGCGCAAGGCATGACAGTTAATGTTAATTCAATAACAAACAAACAAACAAAACGATGGTTTTATCAAACAAATGATACATCGTCAAATAAATCACGTGTAGAACGGTGTATTTCATACATAGGATGAAAACAAATATCAGCCTCCCAAAATGAGAAAAGTCACTAGGTTTTTCCCTATAACTTGGCATTAATGTAGACGAATAAAACATGCTGTATGTTCAAACAACAGGGCTGGAATGAAGCCACAATACTAAACCAGCAAAAACAGAACAACTGGAGGGATTATTTTCAAATGTGCTTAAAGCAATGCAGCTACACCTCACAAAGACTGAAATAATGCCCTTCTCATCACCTGCCGGGTGTGAATGATAGTGTAAAACGCCTGATGACAGGCTAATCTTTAAAAAAATAAAAATTGTACCTGATCAGAGAGCTGAACCAATCGTTGTCTACCTGTGACTCTTACACGTCCCGTATGGCTTTTGGCCCGTAGTGACATATGTAGGAAACATGAGAACCCCCAGGTGATGTGAACCCAGTGGACTTGTGAATACAGGAAGGGCAGTGAGATGAGGTCAAAGGTCATTATATAAGCAAGAGAAGGATGGTTAGATGTTCAGGGTCCCTCGCTGATAATGGATAAGGGATCTCATGCAGCTGGGCTGAAGGTCAGGAGACAGAGGTGGAATGGAGATACCTGCCCACACCACGTTCTCACCAACAGCAGATCAAGCTCAGGGGTTTAGGTGGGACACAGAACTGAAGGATGGAGAGGTGACAGTATTATTCACAATGGACTCAACTGGCTTCCTGAAGGTTTCAGATTTAGCCTCAAGGTTTTAGTTATTAAGCAAGCGATTGAATGTAGTTTAATTTAATTAATTTTTTATGTGCCATAATAAAATATTAGTGTAACTTAAAAAGTACCATGTAAAACATTATGAAACAATAAAAACATCATAATGGTATTGATATTTAAACATTATAAACATTGTTTAGGGTTAGGGTTAAGAATTGAAATTTTCAATGATTTTTAATGAATTTGAAACATTCGAATGTTGGAAAATTACCTTTTAATATATAGTCAGTCAGAAGCACTGGGACTTTCTCACTGTCTTCTTTGATGGCATAAAGAACTAAGAAAATCAAAAACATGTTTACAAAGACTCTAAAATGTAATATTTCTCTGATAATGGACTAAAATTGTTATTGTTTGGCCCATTAAATATGAAACGTTGCTTTCGCTGTGACCCAAATCAATATTAATGCAGTTAATGGACTTACTTTTCGTGAGCATTTGCAGGTCTTCCACAGACGGAGGACTTCCGTTCTTCTCATACGGGATCACTGTGTTTAGATACTGGAGACCACAAACAATCACATATGGGTAGTAGAGTCACATTACTGCTTATGTCAGCTGGTTTAACATTCCTCTCACCTGTCTTTCTGTTCCTGAGGAGCCGAAGGTTTGTCTGATGCCTGTCTGCAGGATGTTGGACAGCCCCTCCATGCTGAAGCGCTGGAGAACAACATGAGCACAACATGAAATATTAAACACCAGAGGTTTCTGCTCACAGTTTCTCTGGCTTCAGGAAAGACATCATGTTAGACGAGTGTAGCTGAGTTCTGCCGCCAGTGTTAGACTAAACTTGTGTAGCTGACATCTCTTTTGTATCATTCTTGTGATCACCATTTTTTCTGATTTTTTAAAATCCTAATAACATATTTTATTCACACACATTTCACAGTCTTTTCACAGTCTACTTCACAAAAACAACATTTCATTGTCTCTGTACTTGTACTCTGCATAACGACAAAGTTTAATCTTATCTAATCTTAGTTTGCTTTTAATGGCATCTTAAAATGTCTCTTAAAAAGTCAGCTGAAATGTATTTAGATAAAGAGTTTGTCACAAAGTAGTGTTGCTGGCCTGGCTGCCTCTTCCTGACTGTATAAACTTAGAAAGCAGTCACTTGCATAAACAAAGTAAATAACAGCATTACTGTAAGAGGAAGCCAATATTTGCAGCTCATACTGCGGGAGAATAAGCGCATCCCCTGCGCTTCCAGTAAGTGCTAAGTGCAGCTGAAAAGTAATGAGGCAAGACCCATTAACCACAGAGAAAGATGTCTGCGCATGCAGACTGAATGTCAGCCCCTCTGCTCTGAGGGTAAGCAACTCCCATCCAGCTGCTTACAGGATCACACACACTCAGATACACACACACAGACTCACACACACACACACACACAAACACACACAGACACACACACACAGACTCTCACACACACACATACACACAAACACAGAAATACACACAGAAATACACACAGAAATACACACAAACACAGACACACACACACAAACACACCTTGGCAGGCATGGTCCCGGTCTTCTCAGAGCGAGTAGATCCCTGCAGACTCATGCCTTTGTCCTTGCGTCTGCGTCTGCTCAGGTCCCTCTGCTCCTTCTGTCTGTTCTGGACCTCCATCAGAACCGTGATGAACGTGTTCTTCACCTCCTTCTCAAACTCCAGCTCCTCCCTCCTGGCGAGCTGAGTCACCAACTCCTCTGAATACGCCCGTATCGCCGTCTCCAAGCGACACAAGATGTCCAGCAGCGCCGAGCTCGGCATCAACCTCAGACCTGAATGACAACAAACAAACACATTCAGTTTGAAAAGTTGCAGTATTTCTCTAAACTTGTTTATCCGAGCACAGCTTGAGATGTTGTTGAGAGAAACTCCAAAGGAGACACAGTCTGTTACTGGTGTCTTTTCTGCAGTAAAAGTTTTAGTTTGTTCTCAGTACAATCTCGTTGCTGCCTAACAATTGAGATCTCATTTATGATTTTTCTTTCTCTGGCTCGTTTTCAAGTTTTTTTTTATTTGCTTTAGCTTCTGTACGCAGATTAAAAAACATCTTAAAACATGATCTGTTTTATCAGTCCGTTTTAAAATAGAAACTTTCAATACAAGCGATTACATCTCTTGCTCTATTTCTGCAGGGACAGTGTGACCAGTCCTGTACTTCTTGTTCCCATGACCTTGATGTGGCAGTATATCGATTAAAAGATGTTTAGCTCTGACAATAACACTCAGGTACTGTGCTAAACAGGCTAATGCCTGTATAAATATACACCCATCCCTTTATGTCTATTCTAATCTCCACTTTCATGTGAGGTACATAACCCAACTACTATTAAAGCTATATTGTTCTCAGTGCTTTGTTTATCTCATTAAAATGAGTCTTTTTAATTGTATCAAGTCACGTGCAGGTGTGAATGTTCACCTTCATCGGAGCAGTTGTTGTTGTTGGAGGCCTGAGATAACATGTGGATCTCCTCCAGGAGGGAGGGGCTGCTTTTGGAGGAGGAGAGACCAGTATCATCTTCCTCCTCTTCTTCTGTGTCTCCTGGATCTGGAGAGTTTTCCATCATCTCAACGATCTCTTCAATCACCTATTGATGCAGTAATATATGATTGCAATAACTATTGCTTTTATAACATGTTGCAGATTTTTCATGCTATAATTTAAAACCAAAGTTTTCTACATCAACATTACCATCAAACTATGTTTACAAGGTTCACCTGATCAGCTGTAATGAGAGGCTCTTCACTCAGACAGTTGCCGTTTTCGTTCTTTTCATTCATCTCATCCTCTTCTTTTTCATGTATCTGAGACAAAATATTAAAAATAAGTTAAACAACATGACTGCAATAATCACTAACATCACAGGAAGCTTCATAACATGTTTGCAAGAATCAGTGACATCACAGGAAGCTTCATAACATATCTGCAAGACTCAATAACATCACAAGAAACTTCATAACATGTTTGCAAGAATTAATGACATCACAGGAAGCCTCATAACATGTTTACAAGAATCAATAATATCACAGGAAGCTTCATAACATGTTTGCAAGAATCAGTACCATCTATATAACATAACAAGACAAGATTAATGGCTCCATATAATTCCATTACACTCATTGCCAGTGTACTGAGGAGAGTGCTTTCAAATGTTAGCAAAGCCCAATGCAGCCAACAGTGTTGCACAAGAAAATCTACTGTGCTTTACTAATTGTGTACCGTTCCAACATTACTACAGTACCTAATATAGTCTGATCGATACATATTTACATATCAAATGTCATATCAAATCTCACATGGTTATAATAACACCAGCCAACTGGAGCATCTGTGCAAAGATTATGAACAGACCAACATCAGTCATCACCATAAAATACAGCAACTGTGTCTGTCAGTTAGTGCTATAAAATTGTTATGCTCATTTTTACAGCTTCTGTGGGGTTTTTCTTTTGTATTATGAACAGTGTCTAGACTAGACTAGTGCAAAGCCTGTGACAGCGCTGTGGCTAAACGCCAGGGAAAGTAGATCAGATAGGATTTTTGGCAGTGAGCTTCTCTGCTGTATTTGCAGTCCGTTTGGCATAAACCCGCCACGCCCTGAACCTACAGGGCAAAGGAGCCTGAACTGCCACATAACGCTGCAGTCATTCACTCAGAATGAGGCTCTTTAATATAAGATAACTGTATAACCTAATTACTGCATATTAAAATATAGCTTTAATGTTCAAATACTAGGAAATGCTAATGTGGTATATTTAAATTGATTCAGTTCTGTTCTATTTAGTACAGAGTCTGTGCAATATCCACACAAACATTACAAATGTAGTCATGTTTACAGAATATACATTGAAATATACAGTATGTACACATCTGGAAATACAGTATAATATAATGTGGGTGTTTACCTCATGATCCGACAGGTTGCCATTCAGTGTTTCTGAGGTGGGATCGTCCCAGCTGGACACAGGGGAGGGCATGTAGTTGTCAGTCAAAGCATCCCAAACACTACAAAAACACACGTGAACATTTATACAACGTTTCAATGTCACATACAGTGATGAATATGGAGCAAATGAAACACTTCTCAGAATGATGAATAAAACGTTCTTTAACAAAGGATTTAACATGAAATCAAACACATTTCACACAAAAAATGTTTTGTTTTATCTGAACAAAAATTATATTAAATGAACAAAACAAAAAATAAAATACACAAGTGAAGATAAAAAATTGACAAAATAAAATAGACAAAAATGCACAACTGTAAAATGAACACATTTACACATAAAACTAGCAACAAAAGGAACTAAAATCCTGACTATTTGAATATCTGTTTACGTTTTTATCTTCGGAAAAAGAGCCCACGGGATTCCTCAGCACAGAAGAGCACATGCACACAAAACGTCAAGTTACATTGTAAGATTTTCATTTGAAGTAGCTACTTGTGGTGTTTATATAACGTGGCTGTGACAAAGCTCTCTCTCTCTCCTTTCTTTCGTTCTCTTTTCTATGTGTTCATCTCCATACTAAAATGACTCCACTCTCTGCCTCTGTCCAGCCATCCAGAAAACAAGTGTCCATTCACAAGTGTGCTGTACTCACACACACAAGTCCACATGCCTCCAGCACACAACAATAGCAAACTGGTACAGACTCATTGTCTACCAGTATTTCACTGTCTGATGCTGCCTCATTGGTGTTTACAATCTGGAAAATTCTAGAAACATCACTGCTGGTGCTCTAGAAAAATTACCAACTGCAAATATATGACTGAATTCAAAGCACAGGGACAGATTTGTGTCTGAACTGAAGCCAAGAACAAAAGCCACAGGCGATGAGAACACATCACAGAGGGAGACATGGAAAACAACATGCTAACAAATTATGAATCAACTACATATTTACAGTAGAATGCAGTGACTAGGAGCAGAATATGCAAATACTACACATTTCAATGACATTTAAAACAAACGCTGCAGACTGCCAATCTGACAGCTTGAGGTTTCAGCATCACAGTGGAAATAAATTGTGTTTTATGAGAAAATTATTAGAAATCTTTTTCAATACTGAATTTTACAGTTTTGTATTTTACATTAATGTTGATTGATTGAGTTCTCTATTTTACTTTCAGAACTTTCTAGAATCAGTCTTAGTCAGTCTCAGCCGTTACCATTTCAATCATGTGCTATTTTTAGACCAAGAGGGTTTTTTTGTTTTGTTATGAGAAAACCCTCTAATTTAACAAGAGGACAAATGGTGATAGGTTTGTCAGCACAGACACAATAGGACAAACAAAAGCACTGAGGCGTATAAAAATTTGCTGAATAATTCACAGCCAAACCGTGGACACAGGCGCAGAGATATGGACAAAGGTTTTTTTTGGTGCAGTTTGATTGGCAGGCAGGTTGGTGGATGTCAGACACAGCCTTGTTTTTAATTGGCTGAGATAAAGCCAACAGGAGAAGCTTAGTAATTTATTAATTCTATTGTAGAAATATATAGAAATATTATATTTATATACTCTGTGTGCGATCTACATTTTGTTTACTGTATTGAGGACTGGAAGTTCCAGCGTGGAACGAAAAAGGTTCTTGCTTACTCTTCATCCTGAAGCCGCTCCTCGTCCTCCTCAGCATGTGATTGGTCGCGTACAGGTGCCAGACCTTCAGTCTTGGTGTTGTAGTTGTGGAAGCACACGTTGAGCTTCTCGTCAAACTCATTGACCAGGTCCTCCATGGACTTGAAGCTCATCATCTCTGAGAAGTTCTCCAGCTCGGAGAAGTCCTCACGGCACAGCGGGGCCAGAGGAACGGTGTCGTGAGGTCGGTATGGAGGTTCTGCGTCCAGTTCCTCCATCCTGCAGGGCCGCAGATCCTCAAACTCCTCATCCAGGCACACCAGAGGAGCTTCCATTCTGATCTCCTCCTGATCTCACACGTGGAGTTCTGATGCTCTAACAATCCTGGTTACACAGAAAAATATGAGGTATTATATTTTTATGAGATATTATAAAAATATGAGCTATCTATCGTCTCACCACAATATAAAAAGCTGAATGTGGAATCATTTAAATAGCCATTAAATGTGAACTGTATGGTTTTGTTTCTTGTATATGACTTACAACTGTATACTGTAAAAAACATCCTTAACAGAAAATAAACTAGTAATTTCCTGTCCATTAATTTTAAGGATAATTAATTCTTTTTTCAAAATACCAGTGAAACAGCTTTATGTAACACAGTACATTGTGCTTCACTGTTTTTACAGTGTACATCTGTAAATGTACAGATGTAATAGCATTAAATTCCTTGAATATTTCAGGAATATTTTGTGAGACTTGGTTTATAAAACTACATGAAACACATTCACTTTAAATATTTATTGAAAGACATGCCAAAGATGTACAGCTTATGACTATGATTAGGAAAAAAACATAGATTTGAGTAAAATAATTACAATAATTCCTTTTCACTAACAGGGCATGAAATATGACTGCAAATTCAAACAGTCAATTCTGAGTCACTGGGATTTTTCCCAAGGAATTCTGGGACTTCAGGGCTGATAAAAGTCAAACAGCAATTATATCAACTTCTTATACAAATACATGTTCTTTAACAAATAATGGCTCTTTAAAAATGAATGTATAAATGCATGTACATTAGCATTTGTATTGTGCCTAATAATACACTTAATATTAATTGAAGGCTTATGTGCAAAAATGCATCTGAGGTATAAATAGAATTACAGAGCAGATTCACTTATCATTGAAAGTCTAATTTAAGTATAATTACAAATCTAGCCATTCATTAGAATTAGTCCTGCCTCCTTTTTCAGCCAGTGACCTGACAGTTTGCATGAATGAGATCCAAAAGCTTTATCAGGCTTAATGTCATACTAACAGACTGCAGGATAAAAGACCATTTAAAACAGGCCTGCATAAGCTTTAACTCAATACACTACATTACTCAGCAAAGTGCCATATCTCTAATGCTCTAATACTGTAGGACCTCAGTCTATAGCATGTGTGTGTGTGTGTGTGTGTGTGTGTGTGTGTGTGTGTGTGTGTGTGTGTGTGTGTGTGTTTGGTTATCGGTCCATAATGTTGTGGATGTGGCCAGGTCTACTATACCAAAGCACAAAGGTAATTTAAAGTTAGAGTGATAAACTGCCCTTTATTCACACTTCCTGAGGAAGGTGGATAAATGCCTTGGGCAGGGGTGTAAATAGCATATTGACCAGAAATGAATCAATAAAACACAAACTGTGGCAATGGAATAAAACACTTTTAGTAAACAGCAGGTCTAAATGTGTACCTCTGTCTTTATTTGTCAGACACTGATAAGTTACAATAGAATTGCTCAAATACACTGGATTAAAGGTTGAAATTCAATTACAGTATGAAGACAGGATGAATTTAATGGCCTGTTAGGGTTACTGCAGCAGGCGTGACCCATATTGTACAATATGAGAATGAATGAATGAATAAGATGAATGTAATGAGCCCTTATGGTCGGAAATATGGCGGATCTCATAAAACATGCCTGAGACAAAATGCAACATCAGATGTGCCTGAATTATTTCAACTCCTCACACCATGTCACGTGGATTTTAAAATATATTATTAGATATAGCAATATTTATTTGATATTTTAATTTATTTTACATCTTCAAATATGAATATTCATGACGTCTCAGTTTACAGATCTTTACGTTGAAAGACATTATGTGACATTATATGAGGTGCGGAAACACAGAATGGATGCAGATCAAGGTTATCCCACTTCCCGTAGGGAATAATAGGAAAACAATAGGGGGATGGAAGCGGTGTGAGGAGGAAAGACAGGCAGGAATAAATTACCTGCGGAAGAATCTCTCCTTGTGTATCCCGCCTATTCCGATCGGATCAGAGTGAAACCACCATCTGTAAGTCTTGTTTACAATGAAACACCGCCAGAGAGAGTCGTTCCCATCACACAGTCGTGATGACCGCGGTGTGCCGATCTGGTACGTGGTGTCTTGTCTCACCGGTTGAGACTCGTTGTTGTCCGATCGCAGGGCAGCAGCCGTCCTCTCCTCTCCCACGGAGTCTGCGCATTGCTACGGCAACTGACGGAATCATCCCGCCCCTCCCCCTTCTGCTCCTCTCCTCATGCACCTCGGTCTCTCTTTTGTCTCCGCCCCCTGACCCTCCCTCTCCTGATCTCCTCATCCGCCACAAGCCAAATCCTTCCATATTCATGAGGAAGAGAAAACAGCACGGAGAGGTGATACAGAAAAGCTGTGGTAGGGCTTTATTCACACCTTGCCGTCTCTTGTCATGAGGGGTGTCTTGGCAGAATGCCCGTG
>JBAJNP010009213.1:0-18572 GCA_036877545.1 Yasuhikotakia modesta
ATCTTTGTTTATAAATATATAACTTGTATGTATATAATACAAAACACATAACATTAACATATAAGACAGTAACATATCTAACAATCCCACCGACAGTAATCGGCCCGACAGTAACAACAATAATCACGCATAACACAGAATTACATACTCGACAATAACAAACACATAAACACAAGCGGCATGACGGAAACAATCGCGACTGGTGCTTTAACGTGACTAAAAATCTTTAATTACGCCACACTCGCGATTACCCGTCATGCCCCAGGTCGCCACAATATTATTATATATAAAAATGTATAATAGAATAAATAAATATAATACTCTTTATAAATAAAAATAAACATTCTAATATATATTTTATATTTATATATTATGAAAACTCAACCACCTGATTACATAAGAAACTTTTCCCTTTTTGTACATAAACTTGGACAATTGCACGCAGACAATAGGACTTTGGACCTGGGAATCCTGTACCAATATGGCGGCGGTATTGACGCATAATCAGGGGGTGGATGCGACATCTAGTGTATATATGATATACCCTATGATACCCACTTAGCGTCCATCACACTTCCTCCTTCATGATTAAATTTAATTGGCACCAGGTATCTTGAAGTCTGTATGATACAAGTTTTTTATGCGCGATTTAACTGCATGGGAATCACGGGACTGATTGTTCTTCTTAGCCAATAATCGTTGAGAAGAAAATAAACATCAGATTATAAAGTAGCGACGACAGGTTCAGGGAAAGCAGTGGAGTAAAAATACAGATACAGCGGTATTTTATTAAAAGTACAAAAAAATTTTAAAAATACACTGTTTTAAAATTACTTAATAAAGTACAATTTCTGAGAATAACTACTCAATTACAGTAATGAGAGTATTTGTAATTCACTACTTTACACCACTGCAAGTACATAAGTAGACCTAAACTACATTTTATATTACATATGCGTGAAGACAACCTCCAGATATAAAATTAGTAAGATGTTGCTTTATTGATTGCTAAAACATAATATCTTTAGCTCCATCAAGGGGCAGATTTTAATGTGCAAAACTATAATGAGTTTTTAAATTTATTGCTCAGCGTCAGTTTAAAAGCGTGTTTGTCTAAAGCATGTATTTTAATTGCCTACACTGGAGTATGTATGAGACCACTGACGGATTGTCCTACTGTCCAGCCATCTGAATATATGGAGCAATTTATCTTAAGGTCCAAAGAGGGAGCTGAGGACACAGACGCCCATTTCTCACCGACAGCCAGATGTGATGAGGTCAGCGGTGGCCTTGTGATTCGCCTGGTGGGGTTAATGATGACTGGTGTCAGAAAGCTTAGGCCAAGATCTGCCTTGTATCGCTGTGATGAACTCGCGATTACGTACTTCTCGTTAATAGAGAAGATTTTAGAAAACTAGAAATAAAACATAATTCCATCTTTTGGTGGCCATGAAGAAAAATGGCCAACATCCACTAATATTTCAGATCAGTGATTCCTGGCAGAATGTGTAAATGAGGGGATATCTAGCTGCCCCACGCATCATTAACACAGATTTGTTGCGCCTCACTGCTGTGCCAGCCTGTCTACAGGCAATTAAAGCACTTAACACCTGATATTTTGAGTCTAAGTCTGTGATTTCTTAATACACTGCACTGTTAAGCAGTCAACATTTCTTTTGTGGTTAACAATTAAATACTGTACATGGATGTATCCATACATATTCATCACACTTTAACCACATTCCTGATACTTCAATTAGGGTTGACACAAACTTTTTATATAAAAATAAATAGATCATTTTATATAAATAAAATGTGCTTTATATAAATACATAGATAATATACAATCATAAGTCCATCTTCTAACTTAACCAAAAAGTATTTGACAGAATTGTGCAAAATAACACACTAAATGAATTCTTCATCCAAAACCAAAATTGTACATATCCTTAAAAAAATGTCTGTCCCAAGCTAATCACCACAAATGATGCAACATGTTTAAAGTTATATGTTTTGAGACATGGACAAAAGTGAATGATTCATATAGACAACCTTTATAGACTTTTTATGGAGCTTGACAGCCCCAGTCCCCATTTATGTATTTATGAGAGATCAGGTTAGACATTTGGCAATATATAGTATGTTTCTCTTATTATTGATACTTATAATGCATTCATTATACCTTAATTCTTTCACAGCCAACAAATTACTATGCAAAGCAGTGTACAGTCCAAACCATGTTGATTCTTGTTGCAAGTGAGACTATTTTTTCTTGCTACCTTGGGCAGCCTTGTTCATGATTCACAAGGAGGACATACCACAAAATCTGTCTGTACTAGAAAATATATAACCTGGGACACACAGAAAAAAGGGGTTGTTTTTTGTTCTTTCTTTGTTTTTTTTGTTTCTATTCAAAAGCTGATAATCTTTTGATAAAAATAAATATATTTCTCTGTCCTAAATATGCACAATTATATGGTTAGTGGCATTTTATTATTTGCATTTAACATTGTTTACTCTATGCTGTCTGCAACTCTACCAAAACCGACCCATGACTCATTTTTTGGTCATGACCCACCAGTTGAGAAGCACTGGTTTAGAAAATCCCATTTTGAAAATAAAGACCAAACAGCATCTAATGCAGTGCCATTTATCCCATTACACTTATCTTACATAACATGTGTGCATAATATCTCTCACAGTTTTCATTTAAGATTAGTTAAAAAATAAATTATTTTGGGGAAGGAATTGTTATGGCACAAGGAGCATCCTACACCAAACTGCAAATAATTATCTTGATTTATGATCCTTAAAGATCTTTCATTTCACTAATTCAATTTCACACACAATTGCAATTGGCCTCTCAAACACAAAACATCAGCGTGCGTGCCGAAAATAGTTACTGCAAAACTATTTAACGCACACGAGTTTTTCATTTTCTTAAATTCACATTCTTCACTCATTTTCTGTATCAATGGTCATGAACATCACATATAGATAAGGATTCCTCCCTTGTTGGAGGAATGCAGACCTCCTTCCAGCATAGAAAGCCATTTTATTCATGTGTTTTATTTGTTCCTGTCAGTAATACAATATCTCCATGTTAGTGGCAATAAAGTGAGATGAAATAAGCTCAACAGATTCTTAACAAGGCATTAGGGGGTCCATAGGGACTTTTCACACAGAAGTCCATTACTTAGCCACTGGGTCATATATCTGCCCTGCAGATGGCTTTCCCTTTTAAGTGTCACCAGACACCATGGCTTTCAAAATCATAAACTTTTCTTTATAACTGCAGGCATAGTGGGTAAAAATACTTAAAATACACTATGCAATAACAATTCAACAGTATAGTTATATAAACTACATTCATTTATTTACTATATATTTAAATATAAATACAGTATGTAAGTAGGTTACTGATGTGTGGAAACCTTTGGCACATATCTTATCCAATGATGAGACGAGAAAAATACCTTTAACCATCCAACTCATTAGGCTGGCCATTTTCTTCTAAGTAGTCAGAATACGGTTATTATTTATTTTTGTAACTGGGTAAACAATTATCATTAGGGCAGTAATTATCAGCAGGCGTGATAACAATGTGTGCTAAATGCATAAATGCAAACAATTACATTTTATCATTTTTAGAGACCAAAATATCTTAGTCTGAAAATTAGTCAGTGGGCCCTTTTGATGTGGTTCAAAAACTATTTGCCCTAAACATGCTTGAAAATCAGATACCTATAGCAACACATTTAAAACACTTAGAACCTCCTAGCATAAGCATAGTGGTGCCTTGCAACCTCCCCACAAACATCCTAGCATTGTGCTAGTGAGTGTTGGTTATAGGCCAGTTAAATTCTAGTTAAATTCTAACAAAGTAGTAATCGCAATTGAAATCACAGTTATAATACAAAACATAACACATTGTAACATGAATAACACATAACAAATAAAACTATGTGATGCTGCATCATCATTAAATTCAGCTTGCATTACTAGATATAACTAGATATTATGTATTTTGTAATGACAACACAAACTTCAAACACAATTTTACCATTTCTATATATTATAATGCATTAGGAATGTTTACAGTATACTAAGACATTTAGAAATGGTACCAAAGGCACCAGGTACTTATTTATATATCATGCTTTAATGATATAGTGTTTTTGGAAGAATAGTGCCACCATTACAAGCTTTAGCAGCAGATTTTGAAGCTTTGTGGACTTCCATGAGTTTGATTCTGGCTTGTGTTAAAGACTCTGTGTCAGTGCTGATATTGCTAATGTATAAATAAGTACGAGTTTTTCAAATGATCTCTTTTCAAACCTCCTGCTGATAACAAGATCAAGCCAGTTTTCCTTAGCCATTTCTCCACACTGACTCACACGCTAAACTAGACCTAAATTAACTGTTATTAAACAGTTATTAAACTAGGCCTAAAATAACTGTTATTATTAAAGATGTTAAGTGAAAATGTATCACATTTTCTATATCTGTCTTAAACTTTATGCCAGTGAAACACAAGCTCTTGCCTGAGTTTTCCATCTGGTTGATTACTTTGTAGTGCAACACTTCTGTATTTATTATCTTTACAATGACCTAACCATATGTGTACACTGTTATATGAGATCAAAACAGCCAGATGAACAGCATTTATAAATCCAAGTAAAGGAAGCTGTTTAACAACCATATCTATTGAAATATGACTATCCGGCTCTTATTTCAACTTTTTCATTTTTTTTAACTGCCTCAGAATGTTCAAATAAAATTAAACATTTAGACATTTAAGTTCAGTTTATCATAATTCTAAAAGATAATACTGTAGTGCTGTCCTAGATTAAATAAAGTATGTAATAAAACCTGTTTGTGTGTTTACGTGTGTGTGTGTGTGTCTTTCTTTGTTTTGTGTAAATAAAACTTTCCGACTCAATGACATTGACGAGTCATTTAAACTGCACAGTTTGGCATGCCGTGGGCAATGGAAAGGGTGTTTATTGGATTGCTGAACTAGGCTTGAATGAGGAGCAGGGCATGCTGGAATATAACGGGGCCAGACAATAAAGCCATCCAGTGCCCCTGACTTGTTTGCCAAATTAGGATATATTGTCACTTTAATTTCCCCCAAAGACTTCCCTTCATTATTTGAGGGAACCATTTGGGTTGTCGACTAAGAAAACATTCTTTGTTCTTCTTTAAGATAAAAGGCACTTAATTACTTCCATTAATTAAGTTTGTCCTTGAGGATTTTCACTCACTCAGTTGTAAATGTCTCCAGTGGAATATTCGGCTCTTATTAAAGTTTAAGTGCCAGAATACTTTTAATCTTCTTGTGATATATGACCATCAGATGACATGTTTTCTTAAAGAAATATTCCTTAATTTTCAATACAAGTAAAGAGATATCAACAGCATTTGTGACATACAACAATGAAAGCTTTTACAACTGATGAAAATTGGCATCAGTTAACCATTTTATTTATTTGGCATTTTTGGTACAAAAAACAGTACTTTGCATAGAGTTTGCTTCATTTACACAGACCTTTCTTGTATTGTTTCACATTCTTGTGTTACTGGGTTCATTGGTATTACATGGGAAAGACATAAATTATTGTAAAGATTAAATTTAACATTAGTCATGCTAATTATGTAAATAAAACATTAATTCGGTGGCTTATCTGTTTGAAAAAGTGTACAGTTAAAGCTTCTTGCCTTACTTCATAAACTTCATAAATTTGACTAATACTGGTTGTTGTTGTACTTTTGTTGTACTTTTTCCACAGCTATATGTTTGCATTAATTGCATGGTAGATTAAGACCTTTATTGATGAAAGAAACAAATGGTCAATTCCTCTTAACAACAAAGTACCCTTCCAGAACATAACAGACATCTTTAAACCCTTCAGATCAAATGCCCTCTGTTTGCCATTCAGCACCAGTGTTCCCTCAAGAACCCATCAATTTTATTCAATGAATGTCTGTGCACAACATGCTGTGCTACACTGTCAATGTTTCCCAAAGATATTGATGTGGACTTATCCCTCACTCAGTTATAGATATTACACAAATGAATTTTTGCATTGCTGTGTATTATGCGTTGCACCTAATGCTGGGTAAACATGCAAAACATTTTTAAGTTTACCAAAAATGAACAATGAGTTTTAAACTCCAGATATTTGAGCCTGAAGTGATTATGTCAATGTTGTCAGCACATTTGAATATGCAGCAGTAGGGGATCCTTCTTGTGCCCCAAAAGAAAGGAATTTGTGACATTATTGGCTGAGTGACATGAAAAGAATACACAAATCAAGGGTTGTCGAGCGGCAGGATATGGGGGGAATGGGTTGGAGGTCTTGCCATTGTGATCCCTTCAAAAACGTAAAAATGTGAGACTGTGCTGGACCAGAGCCATGCTCTTGTTTAAATGATTATTTGACTTTCCCATGGTCCCCAGGATCCATCCTGTCTAATAAAGAGAGACAGTTTGACGGACGATGAAAACTACAGGGTTTCCAAACCTCAAGCTACAGATCTGGCTACATTTAGGTGTTCCTCATGCAGCTGTCCTCATGTATATAGAAGGACCCCTTAAAAATACTAAAATAAATATATATATAATTTATATTTAATAAGACTATGCTTGAATTGTGTTTCCCTGCCATGTTTAACGGAAATATCTCAAAGGACTGAAATATTACTAAAAATGTTTTACTAAAACTAAAAATGTTTACTAAAAACTAATATGTTTAAAAATGTGTATCTGTCATGTTGTTTTACATTTTCTGAATTACCTCTGAATTACACTTTGACTAATGTCAATATGCAATTACAGTCATTTATAAATGTGTGTAACAGGACAATGTAGTATTTATGTGACTATATCTCCCTCTTCTGGTTGTGATGTGACAAGTACCAGAAAACAACCGTCTGTGGGGTATATACCTTTATAAATACCTCCCAGGTACAAAATGCACCATAGAAAAAGTGTGTAGTATGGAAATTTTCTGTGGCAGTATATTTGCTAAAATAAGTTGTTTCTATATCCAAAGAGAAAGTTTAATAAGCTCTTAACTGACAAAAGAGATTCAAAGGCTATCAACAGAAACTTTATCTGCTTTATTAATTGTATTTGCAGTCAACATCACACTCCAAGAAGCATCAGCTGAGAAAACAGTTTTGGATGCAGATTTACACTTAAGATGAAATTCAGATTTCATCAGATTGTGAAACATTGATGCAGGGATTTGCTTTCAGGCAGACGCTAACATTGGATGATGGGGTCTGGCTCCCAATTCATCCAATTCAAGTTTGGCCTTTGTTGCAGACCAGATCATTTCTTCCATACTAGATTCAGTCAACCAATTCTTTATTGATTTATTTATGAACATGTACACTCATACTGAAATAAAGTATGACGAAAAGTTATACAGTACCGATCTCTGCATGCCCTCTGCATTTGACTGCATGTACTTCTGGAGGAAAT
Organism: Yasuhikotakia modesta; assembly: GCA_036877545.1. Classification (NCBI taxonomy): domain Eukaryota; kingdom Metazoa; phylum Chordata; class Actinopteri; order Cypriniformes; family Botiidae; genus Yasuhikotakia; species Yasuhikotakia modesta. The sequence goes on from JBAJNP010009213.1 coordinate 7,493, forward strand.
TAATAAAATCATACTGATCAGGAAGTCTAATATTATTTTGAATAAAAATGTTCATTCCCTGTAAGTCAATAACAAAATGATGGCAAAAATCATGAAAAAGAAATTTGAAGAGTCATAAAAAATACAAATTGTCCTATATTTTTATATATTTTTAATGAGAATTTGTATTTATTAACTTAAGTAAAAAACAAAATGGAGTGCATTAATGAGCCTCAGACTCATAACTAAAATGTCCGTTTGTCATTTTGGGGAAAGATTCTGACCCAGTCATCTGGCCATTATTATTTTTAAAAGTCATTCATATATTATCACTTGTCTAGTTTTCTCACTTCACAGACATAAAATTAAAGAACTGACTGTTCACTTGCTGCTTATTATACCCCATCTCCTGACAGATGGCATTTGAAGAATATAATTAATATTTTTCCATTCACCTGTCAGTGTTTTAGTGGTTTTAATATTGAGCTTGATCAGTGAATATGGTCAATGAGAATGGTTTATGAAGGTAATTCTATTGTTTTGTTGTTTGTTATTGTTGATACAGATAACTTGTCAATGTCATCACAGGATGTACAATGCAATGTCCAGTATATGGTACAGACACCCACTCCTGCATGCTGGATAATATAACACATTAATAAGAAGCCTCAGGGATTGATCGGTTAATGTAAGGCAGTGAAATACAGTTTTTTTACATTAACTTAATACCAAGTACAACAGTTAAAACTCATCATTTGCAGTTTGATAGTTATTTGTTTTTCTACATGCATTAAAGTGCTAACACACATCTTCCAGGATTATGCTATTCTTCAAATAACATTGTTCAAACATTAAAAACACTTTTGTAACACAACACAATTATTTTAAAACCCCAAATACACGTACAGTAGTTGTTTTGTTTTTACCATCAATTCCTTTACATTTTGCTAATGGTTATATATGTAAATAGAACAATACCCCAATCATAACAATATTACCTATGGAGCCGCTGTCTTGAACAGCAATAGACTGTTAGACAGAACTGTTTTCTGACACCAAACTGTAATATGGTTCACTTTTTCTAAAAAGACAAAGCTTTTATTGTGGAATCATAATAAATATGACAAAAAAGTGGTTAAATTATTCATTTCTAGCCTTGTCTGTGCTTTAATGTGTATACACTAAACTATCAATTTTATTCAATCTCAGTGGCACTTCTGTTTTGAGTGTGACCTTTCTCTAATGCATCAGCCAAAGCAAAGCAGATTGATTTACTGATGTTTCTTGTATAATGTCTCAAGGTGATACATGTTTTGACTACACATGTGCCTAATTTGAAAAAAGCTGTGTGGTAAACATCAGTGGTAGTGTTTTTAAATTATATCTTTGCCACAAGGTGGCAATATGGTCCAAATATCATTGTTCGCCTTTCTGACATCTTTGACTTAATAGATAAAAGAGGTTACACGAGGTTACAAAGGAGGAACCCAGGGATCCTACTTCTCCATATAAATAAAGACGTATTTCATAGGATGGTTGTTATGCAAAATGGTATGTGCCATTGCTAATACTATTGACAATACAAACAATTATATAATATTATTTACTTGTATAATTACAATACTACAATCAATCACTGTTATTTTACTAGGAAAAATACATCAGCTTTTGGATCATAACACTGAACATTAGAATGGGTTCTGAAGTGATAAATTAATCATGGAATTACAAACCAATACAATTAAGAATAATTGTATAATTGTCACTCTTAATGAAAACTAGAATGTACAAGCTATGTTGCAATAAATTATTTTGCAGAAATTAAATAAGGATATTTGATTTCAGTCAAAAATATAATGCACATTTAATAAACAGAAAATCCCCTTCAAACACTTTTTGTATTTGTTTGTTTTAATATTTATGTTTGCAAATAATCTACAATTATTCATGTGTAAGTTTTAGCACTTGTAATCAGCCATGCATAGAAAAATCGTATTGTAATTGAAATTTGCCTTTGAAATACTATTACAGATATCATTAAACACCAACATCTAACATTTAAAGGCCTTCTGAAAATCAGTTTATAAATTATCCTAAAAATAAATGCACCTATGGATTAAAATGTAATATACATTAAAATATGTCATAAATAATAATAGGTATATCAAGAACAGCAGCAGTCTCTATTTACTGGCACATTTACTGGGTACACGTTCAATTGCTTGTTAACAAATGTGGCAGCAATTCCACACGTTTAGACATTTAGTTAAGAGGCACTGCTAAAGTTCACACTAGAATGGAGAAGAATTGTAGGTAGAAAGGTTTTAATGACTTTGAACATGGCATGGTTGTTGGTGTCAGACAGGCCAGAAAGAAATTGTTCATTTACTGGGATTTTCACGCACAGCCATCTCTAGGGTTTATAGAGAATTGTCCGAAAACTAAAAAATATCCAGTAAGCCAAGGCGAATTAACCTTGTTGAGGTCAGAAGAGAATGACTTGAAGTGTTCAAGCTGATAGAAAGGCAACAGTAACTCAAATAGCCTCTTGTTACAGCTGAGATATACAGAAGAGCATTGTTGATGGTGCTGGTGCTACAGCAGGCTAAAATTTATCCAAATGGTCAAAAGTTAAGTTGAAGGCATGTTTCGAAAGCCCGGAACACATCAAGCTAATAGTCATCCACAAATAAAGTCAGGTTATTTTTAGTGTTGATCGTTTTTAGTTTCCTCTGTGTGTTCTGCACCTTTGGTTCTAGTTTATTCTTGATCATCTGCTAATTTTCCAGCCGATTTGCATGAAGAATCTTTAGCTGAGCTTGTCAACTTACAAGATGGTGGGGAGATGGGATAGGATGACCATTTAGACAGATGACCCAGCATCAGTTTGACCTGACACTTATCCCGTTTCTAGTTCAGTTAGATGTTCGTCCTGATACCTGTCATCTATCTTGTTAATTGTCCAATGTCACAGTCCTAATAGTCTTAATACTGATGCAGGAGCCTCATTTGCAACATCTCTCTTGAACCACCAGAGGCAATCTCCACCCGAGTACTAGTCTTTTCATTCTGATTCCATTTCCCATATGCCTCATACCTAGGACTGATCGCGTTACAGCTGCATCCAATCACCTCACAAAAAAAGGGCCTGTGTCTCTGTGCAAAATCATCCCAGTCTCTGTGCAAATCATTTGCCATGGTGATTGCTACTAAGTGGTTTTCCTGTATTGCCTTTTTGTTATTACCTAACTGGTCTTTTGTTGTATTTCTAGCCGCCTGCCCTAACTCTTTTGCCTGTTCATTGGACTTCGATTTTAGCTGCCTGCCCTGACTCTTTTGCCTGTTTTTTTCCCAATTCACAGATTGAATTTGGATTTATAAACTGAGCTTGCATGCTCAGTTTGTAGGAATTTGATTAAGTTCATCGAACTGACAAGTCTGTCACGCTTCCATCCAGAAACACAAGCGCCATATTCAGCTCCATCTGTGCATGTATAGTCAATCTGGTCATCTCAAGTCATCATGCCCTGTTCAGCCCAGCACTCCCAATCCTAGTACGGTGAGTCCCGGAGCGCAACACAAATACTCCACTTCATGTGTCAAAATTTCAGTATTCTAGTCCAGGCTTACTAGGGGCAGGAGAAAATTTTATGCATAGTGATTTTGCTATGGAAAACAAGCTCCTTTTAACCCCATACACTTCTCGTTTGGCAGTGGAGGCGATAGACGGCTACCTGGTAGGAGAGAAGGTTAAATTGCACAATGGGGTCTGAATTAAAAGACCCGAGTAATAGTACTCGGGTGAAGGCTCCCTCTGGTGGTGCAAGAGAGATGATGTGGGAGCCTCATTTGCAACAAGTACATGGTATTGTAGTAGGCAGCCTAATTACACTACACTCTTATAGACCACTGAGATGGGTATGAGTCATTGTATGCAGCGACAGGTATTTATTTTCTGTATACTGTTCTGTATAAGTGTTTTAAAATTTGTTACCAGCACTGTATAGTGTTATACTGTACAGCACACATACAGACTAACTATGAATTTGTGTTTGCATGTTAGAGGAATGCATTTCATGAATTTAAGAAAATTGTCCCCTGAATTCAACTAGTAATTGTTTCATGAAAGCAATAAGGCACCTAGGGCCATACTGCAGTGTTAAATACTGCCATTATAGGAAGTATGTTGCTTGTCATTCTCATTAGCACCTTTCTGGTGTGAATATTTTAACAAATAAGCACAACATTCAAGTGGCTTATAGTATAAAGAAAAGCTTTAAAGACTGTCACAAATGCTATGAGGTGATGTTTTTGCCAATACACTGTTTTCTAACAGTACATTAAAATGCACTATCACTACTGCATTTGTTAAATATTTTGTATCCAAACTGAATCAAATATTTAGACTGTTTGAAACCAAAATGGCTGTACCTCATTTCTAACTCCAATGCAGAATGTGAAGTGGACAATCTCCTTAGAATGAAAATATTAAATCTCTGAATATGTATTTGCTATCTTATATTGTTATACTTTTCCTCTGGATGGCAAGCGTTTGGATTATAAAACAATGATAAAATGCAAATTTTCAGTTTATTTTCTATTAGGGAAACTGCATTGCTTTGTTGACGCAAACACACTCCTAAGATACACACTTATTAAACTTTCATAGTTTATTTGAATGTGGTAGCTTTGCTTAAAGAAGGGAAGAGAATTTCCCCTCTTTAAGCAAGTGGAATATGCATTTCAAATCATCTGGACAATTGTCTAATTTTGGCCCAATTAGTGAGTATGCTTAACACCTACAAATGCACATTAGATCATGTTTTCATCTCAGTCAGTGGCTTTAAAAGAATTTCAAAGACACTTTGACTTTATGAACAGCTCCACGGCCTACACTTTCCTGTGTGAGTCATTTTTAAAAAGTACTTGGATTGCGTCATATTGCATTTCATCACCATATTTGTGATTGTTTAGTTGGTGGTCAGATGTCTGAGATGGTTAAACCTCCCTGTTCTGTCCACATTGCCTACTTGGAACCCTGCTTTCCTTGACAAGATTGGTTATACTTGTAGGTACAGAGCCTGTTGCTATAGAGAATGTACACAATTTGTTCTTTATACTTTTTTCTCCCCTTACAGCGTCAATCTACCGGGTTGTATGATTAGGTTAAATGGCATCAGTCTGTTAGAAGTCATGATTTTAGCCACCTTATTAAAATCCCATGCCGGACCGAATACTCATTCAGAGTGTGTCAGGACCTCTGTCTGACCTTCCCAGGTTTTTCTGTGTCATTGTTTTTGTGTTGGTTGAGCACATGGCTTTGTTTTGACAGCTTGCCACGTGCTCTATTGTCTGCGTCTACCCCGCCCCCTTGTTTTCTCGTTAGCCTTGTTTAGCCTTAATCACCTGCACCTGTTTCTCCTTATTTCTCCCCTTTATAACTCCCTCTTGTGTTCTGTCTAGTGTCAGTTCGTCTTGGTGTATGCAACAGAATCCTGACCCCCCAGTTTATGACTGTTTTCTTGTCGTGTTTTGCTCTTGTCAAGACTCCAGGTCTGTCATTGTGTTTTTGTTTTTTCTTTTGTTTTTTGTGCCCAGACCCTGCCTTTGCCGCCTCCTGAATTGGTCGTCCTACAATCTCCTGAGTGACTTTTGAGTTTCCTTAGTGACTTTTGAATAAACCTGCCTAACCCGCATTTGGATCTCCGTGTTTTCCCTGACAGAACGAACTAACCAGAGATGGATCCAGCGGGTGACGATCCAGTCCGTGCTGCTCTAACCCAACAGGGAGTGCTCTTAGGACAACATGCCTCCCAATTTAGTGCTACCTCCCGGGAATTGGAACAACTCTCAGCTGGTATGGCCGAGCTCCGTACCAGCTTTGAAGGATTGCAGCGGGAGGCTGTGGCGGGTCGCTCGGCTGGTCTCCCCTCTCGCTCCCTGGCTGGGTTTGGGCCGGAACCTCATGTCAACAACCCTCCTCCCTATGATGGTAACCCTAACTCATGAAGGGCCTTCCTCTCCCAGTGTTCACTAATCTTCTCTCTGCACCCTCACCGGTTCGTGTACCCTCCGGTTCACCCTCCGGTTCACCGGATGCTAAGTCAGCTTGCTGCGCATCATTTGAGAGCTTCAGGCAACAGATGACCAAGCTCTTCGACCGTTCGGCCTGGGGAGATGAGGAGGCCTTGAAGCTGATGCGGTTGTCACAGGAGCGGCGCTCCGTCACAGATTATGCCGTGGAGTTCCAGACCTTGGCATCCTCCTGTGGCTGGAATGAAAAGGCGCTGCGCACGCGGTTCCTGGATGGGTTGGTAGAGGACATCCAAAATGAGATTGCCATCTGCGAGCCACCCAAAGACCTCAAGACAGCTGTTGAACTGGCCCTTCGAGTGGAGACTCGTATTGCTCGCCGCCGTCAGCGTCGGGCGGCTCGTTCCTCCTGGATGTTGGAGGGGGCCCAAGCTAACACCATGTCCTCCTCTCATGAGGAGCCTCCCCCTAATGACTCTGAGCCCATGCAGCTGGGGAGGATGAAGCTAACTCCCCAACAGATGCAACAACGCCTGGCTCGAGGCCTTTGCCTCTACTGTGGGAGGCCAGGCCACTTTGCTCTGTCGTGTCCAGCAAAATACAAGGCCCATCAGAGCGGAGAGTCCTGATGGGCCCAATCAACAAGATCTCTCACCCTACCTCCCTTCTTGTCCTTGATTGCCTTTTTTCTTTTCAGGACACCACTACACCTACGCAGGCTCTGGTGGACTCTGGGGCTGAGGGGAACTTCATTGATGTCCAGTTTGCTGCCAGGTGGGGCATCCCTGCCATCCCGCTCCCGGAACCCCTACCTGCCTGGTCGCTGGCTGATCGACCCCTCGCCACCATCACTCACTCCACACCCCCTGTCACCCTTGTTGTCTCGGGCAATCATCACAAGAGGATTGTGTTGCTACTTATTAAATCCCCTAGTGTCCCCATTATCTTGGGGCACCCTTGGCTTATGCAACACAACCCTCATGTTGATTGGTCGGGACGTTCTGTGTTGGCCTGGAGTCCGTCCTGTCTTAAATCTTGTCTGGGGGCTGCCTCCTCTCATGTCTCTTTCTCCTGTGTTGCAGGTGGAGGTGGCTGGTCTTCAGCAAGTCCCGGGCCACGTCACTTCCCCCTCACTGGCATTATGACTGCGCCATAGACCTTCTCCCAGGCACTTCTCCGCCCCGGGTCGTTTGTATTCCCTGTCTGGTCCAGAGAGAGAGACTATGGACAAATATATTAGCGAGTCACTAAAACCTCATCCGTCCCTCCTCGTCCCCCGCTGGTGCTGGGTTCTTCTTCGTCCAGAAGAAGGACGGTTCCCTGCGACCTTGTATCGATTATCAGGGCCTGAATGACATCACTGTCAAGAATCGGTATCCCCTACCGCTTCTTGCTAATCATCTGTACGTCAAGGCGGAGAAGTGTGAATTCCACTCTGTTTCGTTCCTGGGGCACATTATCTCAGCCAGAGGGGTCAGGGCTGACCCCTCCAAGGTCAAGGCCGTGGCCTGTTCCCGACTCCCGCAAGGCATTGCAGCGATTCCTGGGATTTGCCCATTTCTATAGGCGATTCATCAGGAGTTTTGGCTCGGTTGCTGTGCCACTTACTGCACTTACCTCCACCAAATGTTCATTCAGGTGGAATCCTCAGGCCCAGGAGGCCTTTGATGTTCTTAAGTCCCGTTTCATCTCTGCTCCTGTGCTCTGTTTTCCAGATCCTGAACGTTAGTTTATTGTGGAGGTAGATGCTTCTGATGTTGGTGCGGTCCTGTCTCAGCGATCTGAGAAGGATGGGAAGGTGCATCCTTGTGCTTATTTTTCCCATCGGCTGAGCCCGGCGGAACGAAACTATGACATCTGCAATCGAGAGTTGTTGGCGGTGAAGCTGGCTCTGGAGGAGTGGCGCCATTGGTTGGAGGGGTCAGTGCAGCCCTTCTTGGTCTGGACGGATCACAAGAATCTAGAATACATCCGTTCAGCCAAGCGGTTGAGCTCACGCCAGGCCCAATGGGCACTCTTCTTTGGACGTTTTAATTTCACCCTCTCATACCAGCTTTGTTTCGACAGCTTGCCACATGCTCTATTGTCTGCGTCTACTCCGCCCCCTTGTTTTCTCCTTAGCCTTGTTTGCCTTGTTTAGCCTTAATCACCTGCACCTGTTTCTCCTTATTTTCTCCCCTTTATAACTCCCTCTTGTTTTCTGTCTAGTATCAGTTCATATTGGTGTATGCCAGAATCCTGACCCCCCAGTTTATGACTGTTTCCTTGTCGTGTTTTGCTCTTGTCAAGACTCCAGGTCTGTCATTGTGTTTTTGTTTTTTCTTTTGTTTGTTTTTTTTGTGCCCAGACCCTGCCTTCGCCGCCTCCTGAATTAGTGGTCCTATTTCCGGGTTCAGAGTCTCTCCCCCCTGCCTGGTTATTACGCTGCCAGCATCATTAGCGTCTGTGCCGGATTCATTCCCTTAGTCCTGTTTATTAATTTGTGACTTTGAGCCTGAGTGACTTTTGAGTTTCCTTAGTGACTTTTGAATAAACGTCACTAAGTGTGTAAAATGTTCAGTTTCATTTTTTTTTTTTTTACATTTTCAAATATTTATACATATGTATAAATATTTGAAAATGTTAAAAAAATGAAACTGAACATTTTTTAAATTACATTTGAAAATGTAAAAATTATAATTGAAAATGTAAAAAATTAAGTGCTTACTCTAGTGTTTCCTAGGTAAGTTGTCTAAGTGTTAGCAAACTCCCTGTAAGCAAAGCAACAGGGCGACAGTGTCAAGAAGCCAAAACTCCAGTGATTATGAAGGAAAAAACCTTAGAGGAAACCAGGCTTGACAGGGAGGGCCAGTTCTCCTCTGGCACGTTAAAGCTACAGTCTGTAACCATGACTGCGCTTGGTCAAATGAAAAGCTTAATGATTTACTGATATGGATAAGGCCACGATGTTGATGGATTAAAATAGGACAAATTGACTTTGAAGGCGGTAATAGAAAAAGTGTCTGATAGCAGCTTTAAAAACAATTTGCTGTTAGATGATGGACTGTATGCTGATGATACGTATTATACATATTATTTTCAGGCCTGTATCTGCCTTAATTTTTTCAAGCCCACTGCACATTTTCCCACACTGCATATTATCACACTACTTTCTTGACTTTCTTGAGTCACAAATCCACAACAACTGATCACTCAAACCACCTCATTAAACATCCTCTTTTACAAAAAAGAAATACACTAGCATACAGCAATCTACAAAAGCGATCATGAATGAGTAACTGAAACAAATTCCACCTCTAATAGCAATGTTTCATTCAAAGTGAGTTTAGACATTAAGCATTACAGTGTTATGGTCAATAAATGCAGTTTCTTTAGAATCTTACAGTTGTAGTAAAACGTGTTATAGGATTAAGTACATTTGATTATTTATAATCTGTCATTTTAAAAAGAGGCCAGATATTCATGTCATTGTGTGGATAAGCAAGAAATTTAATATTTATTATTTGGGGTCAATGCCAAGTTCCAATTCTTTACAAAGCGTAAATGTTTTTTTACAAGTAAGCTATTGCCCTCTAAATGTTTAATTTAAAAGCTACTACAACCACTGTGACAAAAACTCATTTAAATGTGCACAACTGTTACAACGCTGGTCTTTATATCATCAGAAGCAAGAGGAAGCTTTTTATACAAACATGCATCTCTAGCTTAAATGGGTTTTAAACAACTCACCACGTTCAGGGTGATTAAAAGCACAAGCGAATTTGTGTTTAGAGCATATTGATCTTTGGAACAAGATTAATATCAATCCAAATGTCTCCAGGATTTTGATGAAACATCCTTGCCAATTTTTTTTTCATGAGACAGGCAAAAATCTCTGTGAAGATTATTTTACTGGCATTTATTGGCATCAGAGCTTAGAATCTAAATGCTTTCAGCAGGATTTGCCTTCAGCACTGTCTATTGATTCACAATGTAAATCACCAGTTGAATATTTAAAGGATGCATGCAGCTTCTAATGTAATAAGTTATGCGGTAATCCAAGCAGCATTTAAATGTACTGTATGTATTAAATGCATTGCTGTTGATAAAAAAAGATAAAAAACAAGCATATTTACTTTATGTATATGCTATACTTCATGTACTTTAGATTTTTAATGCTGTTTAAAAAACAGCATGTAATCACATAGAAAAATATCATCAATCACCCATAAGCAAGTATAGTTGTATAAATGTATACAATGATCATGTTACAGTCATGTAAAAATATATATAAAATAGTGACAGTGTAATATATTGTTTTGTTGTTCATCTGAGGTATTTACCTAATGTTAAGAACTGCTAAGACTATATGTTTTTTTTTACATCAAATCATAGGATTCGAAGATGATGTACTTTTTACCCTCTCATTTTTTTCACAAGACAGAGAAAAATGTTGAGATGTGAGATTGTTTCTCAAATTAAATCCAATTACTGGTTTATCACAATAGATAGAATGCATACTTTCACACTGAAATTCTGCCAGAACACAGAAGGTAGGATGAAGCACACCAATATTGAGAATATTGGTCTAGTCTTATCACCTTGCCCCTACATGTACTTTATGCGAATGCTGCTGTTGTGACTCCTGGGCATCTGCAAACCGAATATCATCAACAACCGGCTGGTAATGGCTAAGGATGGTGGCACAGCAGCTTCTTTCACTATTACAAGGAAACATTTTTCTGAAAGTTGTGTAGGATTTGACTGGTACAAGTGTCTGCCTTGCCCTTTGTGCAGCATCAGACTGGGTACGTTTTTTTTATCTTTCAATGATCTTAGGATATAACAGATTTGTAGGCTGTTGAATCTGTGAGCAGATATCTTGTCAAAGCAGGGGCTATGGACCACACAGACCTGGAAAGTGTGGGTCTTACCCCTGGGAACTGGGTTACCTGGAATGATTTCCTTGTTTTCGTTAAAGCACTTAAGATTTAAGACTTAAGATTTTAGGAATGTTCTTAAATCATGTTATACTGACTTTGTATTTCACAAAACACTATAAAGCATTTTTAAACGAATACTTTCAGCA
>JBAJNP010009214.1:0-18571 GCA_036877545.1 Yasuhikotakia modesta
AGTTGATAATGTGACTAAATGATCTCTTTAAATCCTCAGAACTTAGAAACTATGAGATTTTTCTGCATAAACCTGCCCAGAAAAAAGACAATGAATTCAGTCATGTTACCCATTAGCTCATGTGCTTCAGTACAGATGTAAACAGATGTAAAGAGGACACTGCTGATACGCTCTCACATCCCATCCCCTCTCTCTCTCTCTCTCTCTCTCTCTCTCTCTAATCCTCTGATTCTCTCTGAGCTTGAAGCCAGTTTTCTCTGAGGTAACTGATGTAATTACAGCCTGAGAGTGACACTGAACGCAGGAGATATTAACACGTCTCACACAGAAGTTTGACAGCGTAGTTCTCAACAAGATAAACTGTGTTACTCACAGAAACAAAGACTACAAATCTGCTGTACAGGATCATAAATGTGCCATAATAAAAACTTTCTCAGATTTTGAAAGGCCGGTGCAACATCTACTGGTTACACACAGTACTGCGTTGTGTGATGCTGAGGATACAGACAAACACACATCAATCAATGTTTGCTGTTCTAACACATGTGGGCAGAAATGTTATCTACAGGTTAGCATCACGCATCACTCCCTGCCCTCCCATTGGTCGTGTCTGCATCACATCACTAAATATTTACATACAGGAACTCACCTGTCACTCTTATTAATAATGAATGTTTCCATAAATTAGCAGGAAATTGAAACGTTATATTTTCACTCAGAGACAAAAGGAAACCTGATTCTTTCAGCAACACATTTTATTACATGCAGTCACAGCTGAGCACCGCACTAAAACATACACACAACTTAGTGTTACACACCAGATCTTTCTATAAACTCTCATGCATCTCAGTCACTGCAGAAATAAAACTAATTACTAACTAAATAAAAGCAGAAACAACAGACAGTGAGAAAAACTGTAGTTGCAGTATTTTCTCTTTCAGGTTACAAACAAATTAATTATATATATATATATATATATATATATATATATCTACTGATTTCTTTTATCCATTGTAATATGTTTTTGTACATTTTTGAACAAACAGACACTAACAAAACACTGTTATAATCAATGCAGCACTAACTACAACCAGCAAAATGAAATAGTGACTCAGTTACAGACTGCGGTACAATATTAGCGTCCCAGCAGTCCAGAGATTCTGCAGTTAGGCACTTGAGACTGAAGAACACTTGCATCAGTTGAGAACTCTTGAAGGTTCTCCAGTGGTTGTTCCAGTGACGATTTAACATCTTTTACGAGTGTGAAGGAAACTGACATACATTACATGATGAATTTAACGTCACACACGTAACTGCATCTTATAATCATGATTTAAATTAAGTCACTGGATCTTCTGATAGTTTAAAACATCAAGCCACATACAGCAGCACATACAAGATCACATCTTCAGCTACAGAACAACAGCTTTACTTCATACAATCACTGTTTCACAACAAAACTGTTTCCTAAATTATATCACAGGACATTTTCAAACACAAGTTTGAACAAGACACAAAAAATTGCAAGAACATGCATTTATTTAATTGGCACTTGACCAGTAGCTACACAAGTTTAATTTCACGCACAATTCTGAAACACCGAAACAATTCATAACACAGTCAGGTTTGCGCTGCATCTCAGGGCTGCCACAGGGGCACTATAGCACCGGTTTATATTAGTTGTTTTGTACAGACAAGCTTTAAATTTATGGCACAGACTTCTGAAGGTAGCTCAACTGGCACCTTGAGTACTGAGGTGTTACGGCTGCTTAATGCAAGAAGATTGTTTGCATACCTGTGTAGTGCTTCTCTCTGAGTGACAATAAAACACTGGAACATTCATAAAGCTCTGCTGAAAACTAAAACAAACCATGAAACACACAGACTCTTCTCCTCACACACTGCTGGGGTTGTAACAGAGCATGTTGAGTTGCAGGTTCTCGTCCCAGTGTCTGAGGATGATGAAGAGCTGATTAGCAGCCGCTTTGACGGACGCTAGGTCTCGATGCTCAGGAACGCTCTGTTCATTCAGCCACATGCTGGCCTTGGCAGCGACCAACTCCCACTCGATGAAGAAACTCGCTGAGCTGTGCTCCAGCCAGGCCAGAGCCACCGCCGTGGCCCACATCATCCCCTCTGCGTCCTGCACCGATCCCTGCAGGCTCCTGGAGGAACCAGGGTTCTCTGTGATTTCAGACTCAGACCCTCGTCCGCGGTCGTACAGAGAGTTGATGGGTGAGGGCGGAGCTTTGAGGCTGCCCAACAGTGAGGGTCCGGGACCCTCTGCCCGGGGGCTTCGGTTATGGTACGAGGACGGAGACGTGTCTGAAAGGAGCTCCTCAGGTTCAGAACTGATGTTGGAGTGTTTTGGATGGACCTCCTGGCTCTCAGGGCAGCGTGAGCTGGAGTGAGAGAGTTGGGTGAGGCTGATTCTGTGGCTGTTGAAGGGTGACGTCCACTTCAGCTTGTCCATGGGAACACCGATGGCCTCACACAACGCAGCGTCCAGCAGAAACGCCCCACAGGACAGCTGCAAAGACACCTGGGAAAGAAGAAAGAGCAGGAAATGAACGCTGCATGTCAACAATACACACTGGAAACAAAAGCAATGGTCTGTAACTCTACACACACAACCTGACTGATTTGTTCACCGTATTTATTGAGAACACAGAAAAATAACATGGACTAAACTCCACAAATGACCCCATATATGAATTACATTCAAACACACACTGATCATGAGGTTGATTTTGTTTGTTACAGTGTTTGTATCAGTGTTTTATGTGACGATATGAAGATGAAGATGCTCAAAAGCAGAACGTAGACAGACACCAGAGGGATGTAGTCTTTGTTGTCATTTTCTCCCATGAAGCTGCTGGTTTTGTTCTGCGTACGATTCATGAAACCCCAGGCAGCTCTGGTCAGGAGACGCGTTCTGGTCAGACTCAACTTGCTGAGGAAAGAAAGACAAACATCTTCATTACATGTAGGACACGTGTCACGTTTGTTGTTCTCCTGAAATCTGCTCCTCATATTCATTCACAGCCTCCTCCAGAGCTCCTGTCATCAGGTTTACATCATTATGAGAAGATCTGCAGGGAGATTTTAACAGGTGCTTTATTTTGTTTCCTCACTTCCTGCTGAGGAGAGCAGCTGCAGCAGCATGAGATTCAGGTTTGAATCTGGACTGGATAGATGTGTTGTTCACCTCCAGAACTCAGCTGGTGAAACCCAATACCAATTAACAGCTCAAAAACACTTAACATCTAACAAAACTCAATTCAGATTGACCAGAAACAATGTAATCTGAATAAACATTTCTGTCATTTAAATCATATTTCTGGTGAGTCTCACAACAGCTACCTGTGATCTTAATCTGCAAAACACCTGCACACAGAGTTTGGGACTAACATGATGTGAGGATATTTTACACACATCATCATCATCATCATGGTCTTCATGAATGTTCCTCAGTAAATCAGAGAAGCTGCTCACATCCTTCCCATCATCCTGTCAGTGTAACATCTAGTCTTCAATCTTTCTAATGACTGTCCAGGTGTGTTGAACTCATAACACACACCCTCAGACGCATAAAAATGCTAATTTGTCTCATGATGTGAGACAACATCGCCATAAAACACAAGCTTGTTTAATTATTCACATGCATTCTGTGAAATATAGTCTTTGTGACTGTATGACTTGATTTGTGGATGTTGTTCATGTACTGCAAACTTACCTGGCTGAGAACAGACTCTCCAGCGATCTCTGCGAGGGGTCAGAGGTCACGGATGAAGACCTTTGAGAAGCTAAAACAGGAAACAGGTTTGAATTCTGGTCATTTCTGTGACCCAGCACACACAAAACATTCTCTTCAAGGCAGCCACTATGTTCCTCAATGGCCACAAGATCATAAATAATGCAGCTACAATAAATATGTATTTGTTGAACACGGCTGGACATTTGTAAGAGCCCAATCAGTGACACACATCCAAACCCAAACCCAGGTCACAGCATCACCTTCAGTGTAGCTGCAGCGCTCCCCACTGAAAGATGAAGATGTTCTGCAGGGGGGACGAACTCCATCCTCCAGATCTGTAGAACAAACAGATACCTGAGAAACCTGAGGCTCTTTAAGATCTGGCATCTCATTTCTGTGGCGTTTAAGACAGTTAAACTGGTACGTACACAAAACTCTCATATGTGAACATTATATTCTTATTTTTTATCTCTGAAAGTGAAGATAAACAGCACTTTCCATTTCTGGTGCCGCCCTCTGAGTTGTTACCTAGTTACAGTGAAATCACTCTTAGGTTAAGAGCAACGGACCAAGACCAGAACTCTCTGTGATGGTACATAAAGATCACATCTCTAAATGACCCATTAAAGTTTCTGTCAGCGGATCAACAGCACATTCAGTCCAGCAGGTAACATTCTGTGTTCAGTCTTACTGCAGGGAGCCGATACATTGTCTTGACTGGGCAAACCGTCTGACTGTGAACGGTCCAGTCCTGCAGAGTAAACCCGGTTCCTCCTGCTGCCAGAACCAGATCTGCAGCGTGACCCGAGTTTATTTTCCCCTGGAGACAAACAAACAGTCGCTATCCTAATCCAGTTGTGTGCACCAGGACTGACCTCCATCTGCTGTTAAATGTCACATGATGCCAAAGACCCCCTGCGCTACAGACACAACTGATGTAGTCAATGTTATTAATTACAGTTATCAGACTGACTGACCCGGGCGGCTGTACTCAACACCGGTGGGTAAATACTCATTGCTGTCCAGATCCACAGGAACAAACGCGGTGTATTTGCTCAGGATGTTGCAGGCTTTGCTGGTGTGGACGGCGTACAGCTGATATCTTCTCCCAGAACCTACAGCAACGACACCAAACTTATACATGCAGGAAGAGAAACACGGTTGACGTGAAAGTAATAGAAAAATCTGACATACACCATAACCCTCTCGTGGCCAATCAGCCACAGGGGTCGTATCCACCACAGGTTTGTTATTAAACGTCAGTGTGTCTCAGAAATCACACCTATAGGTGAGTTCATTAGCTTACCATGCTCACAATCCCCTTCTGCCATGTGTTCAAAGTCCTGGATGATGGACCGTCCTGTCAGGTGATGAAAGGTTTCGTTCCACAGTTCCTCGTGAACCTTCTCCTCACGTTCTCGGCCTTTGAGGTACGGCTGGATGTCAAAAGTCACCTCCCATCTCCTGGGCTTTCCACACAGCAGACCCAACACGACCACTTTACAGTCCCCCGTCCCCTGACCCGCCTTCAGATCTGGAGCGTGAGGATCTTGTGGCGTTTCGACTTCACAAAGCTGATGCGTGTATCCATCTGATCCACAAAAACAACGTTCAGAACATCAGACGTCAGAGCAAAACACTACAGAGCAGCACAGCTGCTGGAACTAGTGGCCGACAAGCAATTAAACTGATTAAAATGTTGTTACATGAGCTCATGTAAATTCTGAAAGCATGAGTCAAACTATTTCACTTCTTTCATTAAAAACACTTTTACTTTAAATAGAAGCGCTCAATACATGCAAACTGATTCACAGACGTTTATCAGTCGTGCAGTTAAGAGCTCCTAACGTCACACTGTGTGCCTGATTACAGGTCTGATCTCTGAGCTGAGGCAGTGCGGTCTGGCATTATCACACATCAGGAAATAGGACTGCATTAATAAGCTACTAACCTGCGTCACCAGTGCTGCCCAAAGACGGACGTTCTGTGGAGGATATGGACCCATTCTCCACATTGGGGGGTTTTGATTCCCCCGGGAGCCCCTCCTGTTGTTGCACCGTTGGTTTGTGACCAATCAAAGGTCGTGTTTTTGATGATGTCAAACACAGGCTGGCCAACTGAGGCTGCTGGAGAACCAGTCAGAAGATTGTTAGTTTACAGGCGGCCATCTTGGCAAAGGCACCCGTTTGGCAATGACAAGCATAAACAAAACAAACAAATGCGCAGTCACAGAAAGCGGTGATGCTAGTATGGCTAAACACCAACTTATCACAATAAGCCTGAAAACAAATACAACAGAAAAATCATACAGACACTCTGCTGACACCAGACTAACACAACTGATTTTATTTATCTGACAGGAGTCAGCATTACAATTTCCAGGCCGCAGGTAGTGACAGAAAACTCATTTCTCTCTCATTTATTTCTCATGTGTTTACGATGAAGGTCTTTCTTCACACAACTTTAATAACAACACGAAGCATGAAAATTTAACTCCTGCTGAAGAGTTCATCAGACTCAGTCATTATTATGTGCACTGAGGGAAAAAGACTTTTGTTATTGCCTGCAGCTAATCTGTGATATTTCTCATTCTCTGCTGCGTTATTTAAAACGCTTGCATGAAACTGACTGTGGCGGTGAACAGAGACACGCTCTTTATAGCTGCTCCCCTTCAATAAGAATGACAACAGAAATCGTATCACAGCGATCAAGGGTTTGTCACAGTTGTCAGAAGTAATCGAACCCTCTGGACGCTTGATACGACTCTTGGCAGGAGTAACTCAAGATGAAAACTCTCACTCAGATGAAAACACGATGCATTGAGGACTAGAGGTTTGTTGAGTAACTTAATTACAACAGACAGCACAACAAAGTACTGCAGTCTGTTGGGAAAGCAGATGTGAGAATATAATAAGCATCTTTTCAGGTAAAGGGGAACAATGGGTAGAGTTTTTTACATTATACTGGTCTAATGCAGCACATCTTTACTGAGACGGACAGCCGTGTTTTATCCCCAAAAAGTAAGACTGGATTTTGTCATGTATGTGCAGATCAAAAGCTCATCTAATCCATCCACCAGAAACTATGTCTGGTTCTGAAGGTTCTGAATTCTTCCTGTGCTTTAAATATCTACAGACGTATAATTTGCTTTCCGCTGGCTATCTGATCTGAACTGTGTGTGTGTGAGGCGGCAGGAAAATTGAATTAGGAAGCGATGAAAAGATTTAGATCTGATCATCTGCTCTCACAGCTCAGACACGAGTTCAAATAACCCTTCTGAAAAAACAGAGGAATCTGTGGCGCTTTGAGATCCTTTCACATCACAGCAGACGGTGCGATGACGGCTGCCTAACTTACAACAGAAGGTCTTCTATGTCAACACACACACAAAAGGATGTGACAGAAATGAATGTTTCACAATAAGCTCTAATTTTCAATGTTTACTGAATACTTTACAGTTATGATTATTTTATGATTCCAAAGGCACCCGTCAGGTCATCTGTGGGTTTGACTGACTCACCGGATCGTCTGTCCTGCACTGATCCGGCTGCATGTAACCGCTCAGCTCCTGGACTTTGGCTCGTCTCAGAGGGTTCCGCCCCATCACTGAGCTGGGGTCACTGGGGGTGTGGCCCCTCTGTGTGGGGCTGTAATCTGTGATTTGATTTGTGCTGTACGCACGTCTTCTGGGCGAGGTGGCCATGTCACTTCCTGTAAAAAAAACCCTTAAAGATTCTGTTGCTATGGTTTAGATTGTACCCCGTACAAAGCTGCCCATTACCTGTAGTGTCTCGCTCCGTGGCGACGGGACAGCTCTCGGATGCGGTGTCCTGGCAACGGTCAAATGGTGAGGTGACAGGGTGGTCTCTGTGCGGCCCCTGACTGTCACAGGAAACTCTCACAGCTTCCTCCTCCTGGGAGTGATAGAATACAGAACCGCTCGACCCGTTGGACCTCATCATGCTGTAGCGCCGCCGCTTGTCCTGATCCACAAAACCAGTGAGGTCACGTAACACTGTCCAGTGGTTCTAATGTTTCAGGATTATAGA
Source organism: Yasuhikotakia modesta (assembly GCA_036877545.1). NCBI lineage: Eukaryota > Metazoa > Chordata > Actinopteri > Cypriniformes > Botiidae > Yasuhikotakia > Yasuhikotakia modesta. Next base: position 7,807 of record JBAJNP010009214.1, read on the forward strand.
AGCGGGTCAGTGCAGTGTTGTGAGGGACTCACTGATCTGGGCATGGAGTGATATCTGGAGGTATCACAGACCACGCTGTAGCTAATCAAACGCTCTCCAGGAAACAGACACGTCGCCCCCACTGGAGACAGCAGGACCTCCTTCGTGTCTGGATACAGCCACTCAACGGAGATGTCCGTTAGCACTGACGTCATGGTCTTCTTCAGAGTTCTGATCATCTGACCCAACAACATCACCAGCAGTCAAACAATAAACCTACTAACCTGTGTCACTGAGCTTTGAAGGTTATAAACTCATATGCACAAATTATTGATTCATTAGCCAAAACAATGATTTATCACCTTGTTCTCTTTGACTCTTTATTTTGCTGTTTAATGCTATTGTGAGTTAAACTGAAGACAGTTAGCCTCGTTTTACTCAGTACAAATGTATGAAAGAAATTAAATGTGCTGTCAGCTTTGACTTTTATCCCAGTTCATGTTTTAAGGGACCAAACAGGAATGTTTCACTCATGTGATTCTGCTGTGATTGCTCTGTGATCTCATTTAAATATCGCTGTTGCTGTGGAGGATAAACACGCCAGAGGGAATGAGAACCTTGGGCTGCAGTCTCTCCCCCTCTGACAGGAACTCGGCGGACCCTCTAGAGACGGCGGAAAGACCCACAAGCAGCCGCCGGCACACATCCTGCCCAATGCCAAAGGTGTAACACCTGTCACAGTACACACACACACACACAAATTTATAAAAACACACAGAGAAACACAAGCAGCATCCGATCACATCAGCAGAGACATGGCATTGAATGGCAGTACTGAACAGCAGTTACATTCTCAGCTGGACAGAGACTCCAGATGTTTTTACAGCAGAAATCATCATTTCTCACACATCTTCTGTGTATGACCTCAGCTCACAGCTATTGTGTCGCTTTTCAAAGCTGAAATTTCTTTTAATTTGAAAGAAATCGTTGTTAGACTCTATTCTAGGAGATAAAATGAGACAAGAATCTCTGCAGGTGAGAATTGAAACCTCTGAACACCACCTGTGCTGGTTCTGCAGTAATCTGACAGGATTACACATTCATTCACTCTTGCTCTGTATGATCCGATTATGATCTGATACCCTGCACTGATACCATTACAGAAATAATATATTTATTAAATAAATATTGCAAACATTTCATATTAGATTCTTCTGGCTTTAAAGTTCAGCCTACAGTGAGAACACAACCTCACCTGCCCAAATCAATCTGTGCTTTTCAGCCAGAGAGTTAGAATCTCAGACTGACATTTTCTGATTCCTAATGGCCTGAAATCATTGAGACTTAAACACTATTTTCAGCAACAGAACACAAATGTTGATGGAACGCTTCATTGACCTGGTGAACCGCGCGTGGCTACGGAGCAACTCGATGACCCTCCCTGTGTTAGCGACGCCTCCGTCCGTCAGCAGGAAGAGGAGGCGCGGGTGACCCCTCTGTAGCGGCTGACGGACGATCCAGCTGAGAGGAGCCAGCAGGTTTCTGCCGCCCATGTCAGCCCGAAACATCTTCAGATGTTCACAAGCCACCGCCAGAGTCTCCTGTGATGTAAAGCAGTTTTACTGGATTTTAATCTTTATAAATGTGTTTGTCTTCTTTTCCAGTAAAATATCTTTCAAACCAGGCCAGTTTACTTAGGAGGCAGAAAATAAGACCTTAGAGTATTTAGGAAACACATCTTGGAAAAAAACGAAAGCAATTTGCTAATGTGGTGTGAGAAATAAAAGCAATTAAAATATATAAAATAAGTCAATATGCTATTTTGTGAAAAACAACAACCAAAACATAATTAAATATTTTCACTGTGTTCTAAGTACAAACACATTTTATTAGAAACTGTCATTGACTAACAATGAGTTAGAAACAGAAAGCTGTGTGTGTGTGTGTGTGTGTTAATGCAGGTGTGGTACCTCACTGTAGCTCTGACTGCTGGAAAACAGAGGTTTGAACTTGGACCCAAAACCCACGATATTAAATAAACATGCCGGACAAAGACTTTTCAGAATCACCACCATGGCATCCTGGGAAACGGACAGAAAATTAGGCAACTGTACACACACAGACACACCCACACACCACAACTGACCCCTGTAGCCATCAAGAAAGTGTATGAGGGTCCGTCTGAAGCAGAGACTAACACAGTAGAGTGTCTGCAGTAAATAAGCATTAGCTGTGTGTACATCAACCCTCAATGGAGGTAATGATGATTTAAAAGAACGTCTTCAGCAGTTAATGACGAGTCGCACCTTCACTCGAGCGATGACTGCGCTCATGCTTTGACTGCGGTCGATGAGGAAGATGAACTCTCCCTGCACGCGCCGCAGGTCAGCGGTGGAGGATTGCAGGTCAGGGCAGAAGTTCAGCATGACCACAGGGTTGTGAAGGATGTCTTTATGGAGACGCTTCCGAATGATGTCCACCTACACACACACACAGGCACACACCCAAGATGATTGTACAGGTGATTGGTCTGTTGTTAACTGCTTCGAATTATGTATTAACTATTAACTTTGTGTTTCAATCACTTCAAGTCAAGCTTCAATTAGTTGCTCTAAATTAAATTACTTCTTATTAGTCAGCGCCTCAAAGAAAAACCTTTATTTCTTCTTTAATAAAAATAACACAACTTTAGATACTTTAGATTCAACTGAGTTTTAAACACACAGAAACAACTCAAAGTTTAAAGGCTGATGAACTTTAGTAAATTTCTGATCCACACACTTCAGTATGAGAGCAGAATAACAAACTCCTCTGCAGGTCACACAGTTTTGTTTCACGTTTTCTGAGTCTTACAAGACTTCAGTACAGGAACACGTCAAAGGAGACAGAATTAGCTCTTATTTTACCACACAGAGAGGCAAAAACGTTCCCCGGACCTCTGATGGTTTCCATAGAAACCGCTATTCACTGCAAATCATTTTAGGGCTAAATGCTCTTTCCCTCCTGTGAACTGAACTGAAATCAGTCACTTAAAAAGGCAATCGAGGCCTCGTGCCACTGATACACATCTGATCCGACATGTCCGCTTAATGCTAACATGTCCTGAAGCGACAATGAATGAGAATCGATCTAATGATATGGTTACAAGGATAACCTAACTAAAACCTATTTCCCCATCGAGTTAGCTTGGGGTTTGTTGACAACAAACTAACTTCACATCACAGAATCATCATCAAGGATCTGAAAGGAAAAAAATAACACTGAAGAAATACTATATTACAGACTCCAAACAACAGCCGGTTCATTTTGCCATCAGTGTGATTCTGTACTCTTGCACTGACGTACTACAACTAGACAAAATGAACTTTTAGCAGATTTAAAGAGCCGTTCATTCTCCTCTGTGGGAAAAAACGATTGGGTGACTCATGTAGTTATGAGGGTGTAAACGGGGTCATCCAGCGAAAGAGTTTTAATGTTTAATGAGTCACTGATCGCTCATAAAATAAAGAGAAATGATGATAGCAGGTATCAGAGCATTAGAATGTAGTTACAGGATTTGAATCCTGACTGACAGTCACAACAAATGTTTTTACCTCAGACTCTGCCAGTTACACACAGTGTGAACAAAGTCCCACAAGAGTTTTGTTCTTTTTCTCACTGTTCCCCACACCTGTGCCCATCTTTTTTGACTCCTCACGCTTTAACTCACAATTGTTTCATTACTGGAGTCTTTCTTCGTGGCTTTTATGTAGTCGCTCCTGCCTTTCAGATGGTCATCATACTCCTCCGGTGTCATGTCTCCATCCTCCATCAGAACATGTGGGAGATGAGGCTCTGTGAACACAAGAGTTACAAACACCAGTACAGACGACAAGACAGCGGTCCTCACTCTCTCCTGACTGCATTAGAGGAGAACAGGGAGAGCTCCACTGTGGCTGTATTGATGAAGAGGACACGAGAGGTTTGTGTGTGTGTGCGTCACTCACCACTGGGGTAGATCAGAATCTCCACTGGACAGTCATACGTGTATTTGTCCGCTAGCGTGACCACAACGCTGGTTGCCGAGCGAGCCGATGGGTCGGCGTCTGCCCGGATGGCATGAGAAGGACTCTCCACACCTGCACAGAAACATCTAAAGCATCTGAAACAGGCATGAGCAGCAAACACAAGAAACACACACTGCGTTACTGCTGCAAAACCCTTTCAAACATCTGACTAGATCAGGGGTGCCTCAGTTTCCCTAATCAAACACACCTGAGAGCTAATCACGGTTTTACTAGAAACCTCCAGACAGGTGTGGATGTTGTGTTCTGTGTAGTACATTTGCTCTAGGGACAGTTTTGTGTTAAGGTGTGTGAAGATCTGACCTGCCAGCAGATACGGTCCTCTGATCTCCAGCTGGAAGTTAAACACATAGTCGATGGAGTTGATGGTCTCCTCCTGCAGCAGAGAGGACAGACACACACCTGAGGTCATCTGCTGGTGGGCTCCCACCGGATGCCTGTCCCTCCTGAAACCATCACAATCAATATCCAAATATTTAAACCCTTCAAAAACATGGACAGAACTCATGAACGGCCAGTACCGTCGAGCCGTGCTGGGGGAAAACACCTGCTCCTCTCTGACAGAACACTGGACTCTTGGAGAACACACAGGTGGTGATCTCACCAGAATTCCTCCGTTCGGGAGAGTGCTCAGCTCAGAGGAGGTGCTGACCTGAATGTTTATGGTCTCCAAAGGTGGAATGATCCCCAAACGGACCACCAGAACCGTCTTCTCCTGATCCTCGTCCAAAACCACATGACCTGCAGCAAAACAATGACCTTAACTCATCAGCTGCAACGACAGAACATCTTGTATTTTAGAATAACTCAAGCTGTAGTTCAGAATCAGGAAATTACAGTATTTTAACAGTATGTTAACAGAATTTTACCGCCTGCAGTCTGTGGGAATTCATTGTCACGACAGCAATCAAAGTAACAGTCATCGATTTTCGTTTTGTCTTTGACCTGTAGAGTTATTATCTGACTGCCAATCATCGCCTCGAACCCAACCACCACGCTGCCCTCTTCCAGAGGATAAATAAAGACTCCTGCACAAAATTACAGGAAGAGCAGAACATTGAGAATCTATTGTTGATTATGTAAGACGAAAATGAGTTTTAAAGTGAAAGTGAGTTTTGCCCATGACAGAAACGAAATCCTTTAGTTTAAGTGACTTCAGGACTGACCAATGCAAAAATCCAATCTGCTGAAGTCAATATGTGACTGGTGACATTTCAGGTCTTCAGATGTGGAGGCGTTTTTCTTTCTGTACAGCATGTCACTGTCTCAGCTAGTGGTTTTGAGAAGTGATTTATATCACAGTAAAGCAGGATAATGCCTAAGTTTCCTAAGTTGCTTTTAAGGATAAGAATTAATATTGTGTTTTGCAATATAAGCGTCATTGTAGGAGAGGATAAGTGTACATGGACAAAAATGTTTCATGAGAAGTCAACAAAAAAAGACACTTTAAATGAGACTGAGAGGAAGATCAGAGGATGAAGAACACCTAAGTAACGTTCCACACAGTTGCAGCTGTATAGTGACCAGTGTTATTTACAGTATAGTCACAGAACAAAACTTCTAGATCCTTCTATATCTTTTTCAGAATCACATCAACAATGAACCCTGCATATGGACTGCATATATCCACAGTGACATTACATCCAGAACAAGTGCCCTTCAAAGGCAGCATACTTACCCTCAATAGGGTGATCTTCAATGTTTTCATATGTCAAGGAGGCGGTCATTGCCAGGGTGTAACCTCGGACACAGGAAGTGATGTCAGAGACACTGAGAGGCAGAGCGCTCCGTTTGTTCTTGTTGATCAGACCCGGCATGATGAAGGTTCAGTCCAACACGGTCACTCGTGCGCGCAGAAGTGACGTTACCTTCAAAAGACCATCTCAAACTAAAACCACACCTTCAAAGGTCTTGTACATGCAGGGCCATCAAATGTTCATCCAATCACTGCATTCTGTCCTTTTGGACCAATCAGATGCATTATCATAGGACACAAATGTGTCTTAGAAATAAGATCTCAGTTTCTCTCAGAACCCCAGAGTCTCTTCACTTCTAACTGACTGAACTTACAGAGAAACTTGGCCTGATTTTCACACAGTGTGTTCAGGATTTAAAAGCAATTACTTACCTGTAAACACAGCAAATACAGAAGATGTTTGAGATGAAACAGCCACCAGTGGTCAGAGAACAGAACAGAGCAGCATAGTTCAGTGGGGCTGTGATGATGAGTGCGATAGTCACACACTGCCCCCATGTGTTGTGAGAAAAGCTTGTGTCGATAGCCACACAAAACAGAGCTCTCATTACTATCTCATAAAGACTTGGTTCTTTAAGTTCTTGGTTGAAACGTCTTGCACTGATAATTTTAGAAAACATTCATCATTTTAACATTTAAATAAAGCAAGAAGGCAAAAATAAACAAATGAAAAGATATGAAATAAACGAATGAAAATAAACAAATGCAAATGAAAGCAGTGTGAACATTTCTGTGATGTGGGAACCCAAAGTAACAGAAGATAATTAACCCCCCCATCTCTGTCCCACCTCCCTGGAGTCTTCAACGTGAAACACCCTCAAGCCAAATCACACACACAGAAACACACACACAGCAGGAGACAACATAGAAACACACACACACAGAAACACACAGAAACACACAGAAACACACACAGAAACACACACAGAAACACACACAGAAACACACACAGAAACACACACACAGAAACACACACAGAAACACACACACAGAAACACACAGAAACACACACACAGAAACACACACACAGCAGGAGACAACATAGAAACAGACACCTGTTGATTTTGCATCTCCAGCAAACTGACTGCATGATGCATTTCTTGCACCTAATGCAATTAAGCAACAAAATGCAAGTTTTTTCTTCAAACATGTTTTAAACCTTTATACAAACGTTTGGGAGAGATTAGTGCTTTTAAAACACTATATCTATGTGTCTTCTATAAAAACATCCATCTTACTTCACTGCAATATTATTAATCCTTATTAATCTAATGAAACCGCATCAGACACTGAATCACACACCAGTTGAGTTTTTTTAAGTGTAAACATGCACTTCAGACAGATAAAGCACACGGCTCACCTCCGGTCATCCGTCACAGTTCCTGTCTCTCTGTTATCGTACAGATCACACGGAGACGCATTAATAGGGTTTGTTCCGCTCTGTGGGCACTGAAGTACGTCTGACAGGAAACGACTCCCCTCCTCTCAGAGACCACCACTGACAGAATGAGGGTCTGGGGTGGTGGAGAGAGACACAGGGAAGAGAGAGAGAGAGGGGGGAGACAGACAGACAGAGAGAGAGAGAGAGAGAGAGAGAGAGAGAGCAGCCAGGCAACATGTGGTTATGAACAGCAGCTCAGAGGAGCTCAAAGCTGGATGTTGAAACATCTCCTGTGCAACAGATTAACCAACGTTTTCCCCTCAACATCTGCACAACCCTCCCTCTCCCCATCCCTCCATCTCTCTCCGTAATGAGTGACGAGTCTCCATTCATGGGTCCTGTTTAAAAGCCAGGAGACCACCGTCTGAACCAGACCACCACACCTGAGGGAGACATACACACACATTAACATCACATTAACATCACATCCTCTCATTTTCAGCATGTGATGGTTTTTCTGAATGTGTTTTGTGACGACACACATCTCATTAATCTGCTTGGTTACCATGACGATCAATATGGAGGTTGTTAAAAGACAACAGGTTGGAGAGAGAGAGAGAGAGAGAGAGAGTTTGTTTGTCTCGTGTTTAAGAAACAAAACAACATCTGTAAGGCATATATGATCTGGGGATTATATGTTTAAAATCATGATATGAGTATTTAGTCTTTGCATTGTGCCTGTATGAAAACACTTACATTAAACACATGCATCAGGTTCCTGTTTACCAGAACTGATTATATGAATCTCTCTGTTCTTCACAAACACACACGACTGTATTTTATCTGGTAAACCTCGTCTGTTTGCCTCAGGACAGCATCTGTAAGCTGTAAAACAATGAAGCATCAAAATAACACAATCACACCTGCGATACGAGCCACGCGCCCATAAACTCCACAGATAACATCCACTACTGCTGTTAGTCCAGAAGAAGAAATACATGCATGTTACCCTCAAATATTTCACCATTTTATCATTATTTATGTTTTTAAACGGGCTAAACGGGCACGTGCAGATACCGCCACCTGTATGACGTCAGCCCGAGAAAGCGCGTGCACATCTGATTGGCTAATATAACAAAAACGCACAAACCCTTTATTTTATTTTTTATGTCAATACACATTTATGTTTAATAAACAGCAACCAAACTAAACACAAAATGATCACACCAATTATAGTATTTATTACAATATATTCTTATTAACATTGTATGTTTTGGAGCTGTGATGCTGTGATAAGGTTTAAATGGCATCACTCCTGATTTGTGAAGCAACATTAAAGAATATCTGAGAGAAACATGTTTCAGACAGTTTCTGTAAATTAAAACACACAAATCAATAATAATATGTTTTGTGCGTGACTTCCGCTCGCACAGCCCCCGGCGCGCGCGTGGCGTGAGTTTGCGCGTGCCCGCGGAGCAGAGCGCTGGACATCTCATCACAAGAGTTTAACCAACACTTAACAAACACTTAACTAACACTTAACTAACACTTAACTAGTACCGTGACCATGTCCGCTGACTCGTGGGCCCTGGCGGTGGATGAACAAGAGACGGTGAAGTCTGTGAGTGGATTAAAGTGTGTTTTCTGCCTGTGTTTGTTGCTGTATGAGTTAGCATGCTAGTTACAGTGTGTGTGTCTGTGATGCTTACACATGCTGTCCTGATGAACACATCTTTATACTCCATCTGAAACTGATGTGAGCGATGTCATCTCTAAATCTGCCACATTCATGTGTGTGTATATATATATATATATATATATGTGTGTGTATGTATGTATGTATATTATTATATAAATATAATGACCAGAGCTGCTTGCACGAGGACTGACGTACCATCAGTCAGTGAATTTTATGTCGTCTCAGTGCTTTTGTTTTTATTTTGACTGTAAATTGTGTTCCTTGAAAGCAGATTGGAAACTTGCGGATTATGGATGCTGGAGATGCATGTACACTACAGAGCAATGGTAAATAATTATCATACGTCTTCATAATTCTTTAAACAATTCAGTTTAATGTCGTGCTGTTAGATATATAAAGTTGTTGCATTGTTGCAAAAGTTAAATGGTTAAAATTAATAAAGGTTTAAAAGGTTGTTTGAGTATTTAATGTGTTTGTTTTTGTCATGGAGGAACCGGACCTGTGGATGATGGTGACAAGTCTGACGAGGAGGAAAAAGGTTTTGTTTCTGAAATAATTGTTTTAAAATTCTGTGCTTGTTTGGTACAAAACCATAAAAGTTGTGTATGTGTATTAGTTAAAGCAGTGTAAAATGTATTAACTGTGGACTTGAGTTTTAAATGCGTGTTGATTTTAGAGGACAGAGCCACACAGTCTCTCCTAAACAAACTCATCAGAAACAATCTAGTCAACAACACAAACCAGGTGGAGGTTCTGCAGAGAGACCCGAACTCTCCTCTGTACTCAGTCAAGACCTTTGAGGAACTGAGACTGTGAGTTCCTCAGCCGACCTCTGACCTGTGCTTGAGATGTTTGAGATGTCATTATGTTGCTTGTTTCTGAAATAATTTAATTCTTCATTTTCGTTGAGTTAAATAAATTGATGCTATATTCAGAATGACTGTAATTATGACAACTCACAGCTATTAAGACTCAGAAATGAGTTGTTTCTATGGAAACAGTCATAATGAGCATAAACTAGCAACTACAGTAATTGTAACACACAGCAACACAATCTGTTGTCTTACGTGTGTTTGTGTGGCTTAGGAAAGCTCAGCTGCTGAAGGGGGTTTATGAAATGGGCTTCAACAGACCTTCCAAAATCCAGGAGAATGCGCTTCCCATGATGCTCGCCGAGCCGTAAGTTCACCTGTCAGAAATACTCCGGTGTAAGTGTGAGGCGGTGGTGTGGACAGATCAGTGCGTCTCTCTCTCTGTGTGTGTTTTTACATTCAGACCGCAGAATCTAATCGCTCAGTCCCAGTCTGGCACTGGTAAAACAGCCGCTTTCGTGTTGGCCATGCTGAGCCATGTGGACCCGGCCCTCAAATGGACTCAGGTAAGTTTTGTCTTCCTGTTTCACTGCAAATTTAAATCTAATTTAGATTCAGAGCAATAGATGTAGAATCATTCTAAGTTGTGGTACAAACAGGAAACTGTTTGTATAAATCTGTTCGTGGCACTTAGTTTGGCGTCTGATGTTTCTCTGTCAGTGTCTGTGTCTTTCTCCCACGTATGAGCTCGCGCTGCAGACCGGCAGAGTCATCGAGCAGATGGGGACATTTTACCCAGAGGTCAAACTGGCGTATGCTGTGCGAGGACATCGAAGTAAGTGGCTTCGATTCAGCTTCAGAATCTGTGGAAATGTTTAACTCAACTTGTACATGTGTGCTGTGTCCGTCAGTGGACCGAAACTGTAAAATCAAGGAGCAGATTGTTATCGGGACACCCGGAACGGTTCTGGACTGGTGCGTTAAACTCAAGCTCATCGACCCGAAAAAGATCAAAGTGTTTGTTCTGGACGAGGCTGATGTGATGATCGCCACACAGGGCCATCAGGACCAGAG
>JBAJNP010009215.1:0-18569 GCA_036877545.1 Yasuhikotakia modesta
TTAAAAGGTGCACAAATCTATTAAATGTTTACTAGCTACTGCAGATTTCAGCCTGTTGACTGTTTCTGACAGACAGCTGCAGTCCTGCAAACACTGTTTGTGTGTAAAGCATGAGTAATGAAGACAAGCCTGCGAGATGTTTCCAGTTTATGTTTAAAAGGTTGTTAGTCTGAGTTTTTTCCTGTTGGAATACAGTATAATGCTTTGCTTTACAGTAGCCAGAAAACAATGTTTTTAATACTAGTTTGTAATATTTCGTTCACCCATAATAACCTGGTATGATGCAATAAAAACATAGTTTGATCTTAAGTGCAGCAGGATGTGTGTTTAACGTGTGTAAGTTTTTCATTTTGTTTAAAACTAAAAGTTTATTGTACAGTATCAGACGGTTATTAGCCACCGTGATAAAATGATCCTGTTTAATTTACTGTAACATGCAGAACATGAGGAATTGGTTTTAATGAGAGTTATGTCTTAATGAACAGCAAACGTTGATCCCTTTGCCCTGATCAGAGAATTTCATGTTCCTGTTGCTTTTTTACGAGCCTGGAAAAGCAAACAGCTACCTGCCAAAACAAGAAATGACGCACACAGCCCCTGAGAAATTGTTTTCGAAGAATTTAATATACAGTAATTTAGTTTTAGTTATAAATCCTTTTAGGCGATTATAAAGTTTCAGTTCAAATCAATGTCAATGTAATGTATTTATTAACATCCTGAAAGCTGTGTTTGTATTGCTGAAGTCACAGCGTTTACAGTCAGATGGAACGTAAGATCATGTATGAGTACAATAATATTAACCAATGAAACGTCTGTACTGCAGCCATGAATTAAAAAAACAGGAAAATGAGAACAAAATAGTGCAGAGCAGACAAGACGGGCAATAACTAATAAAATTTAAAGCTGTAACTTTTGCAGGTACAAATGAACAAAAATCAGCTATTGAGCCTGTTCATTACGGATTACAGAGTGTTGAAAACTGTCTCCTTATCTTGCAAACTGTAAGTTTATAATAATGACTTATAAGTTGATCTCTCAGGTCTCGTTTCCTGGGAAATGTCAGAAAATGTCAGTCAGAAATGTCAGTCTTAATGTCATTAACCTGCAATTCTGTGTTTTAAACAGAGATGGCTGTAGAGAGGCAAAAGTTACAGATTGCAGGTCCATATATGTTAATAACAGTGAAGCTGAAGGTCTTACAGTAAGTGATGGAATAAGTGTGTGTGTGTTTCACTGTAATGCTGTAAAAACACCCTCCAAGCAAGCAGTTGGCTTTGTGTGTTGTGTGGTTTTCATCAAGCGTTGATGGAGCTCAGATTAGTCAGTGCAAACTGAGATGTTGTTTTAAGCACTTCGGCTGTGACAGATGTTTGATTATGTGACACGGGTCCTGAAATAATGTACCTACACACCGTTCCTGACCTACATCTTTACCGCAGCTTTACCGTGTCATTTTTCCTGTGACACATCTTTTGATTTCCATGAATGCTTGTGTGTCAATGTTTATAAAAACTGCCAGAGTCTTTGATCAAGGGCTCAGAAACTGGCTCTTAAAAAAACTACTGGGACATGGAACTTTTTCTTCAGTTCTGAGCCCTTGATACGGTGATGACAGTTCCTGGTTTTCTTACTGTGCCCAAAAGCAGTGATGAAAATTAAAACACTATGATCTGAGGTTGCGGACACTTTATTGGCACCAAAATATATAATATAAATGATTTACATTCTCTTATCTTTTACCAGTATTAACTTTATATTGTGTTTCCAGAAGATATACAAGACTTTTGTGATCTTTACTGGTAGCTACAGGGACAAAGTCTTGGGTGAGCAGTTGTATTAAAACTGCAGTTAGCAATTTTTTCAATCAGTTATTGAGCACATCTGTATTCAACAAAATGACCTTACCATGAAGTTTATAATAATGATGTATAATTTGAGCTGTCAGGCCTAAATTGCAATTTTATGTTTTAAACAGAGATGGTGACAGAGAGGCAAAAGTTGTCGCTTTACATGAGAAGCTGTTAAGATCCAGTGGTTTAGGTGATGTGTCGTTGACCACAACAGCTATGATTGTGGAAAAACAGAAAAAACAGACATTTCACAGCAGAACATTCACTGTGTTATAATATAAATAACGTTCATAAAGAGCCTCTCAATATGAGCTGTATTTTTCCTCAGCTACAGTACAGTATATACACCGCTTAGATGATGCTCATAATTGTATTCGCTCGTCTCTTTGAGGTCAGAGCCGTGCTTTAGCACTTTCCATATGAAAGGCCCTTAATTGAAACTAGCATTCATCTCAAGTATTCATCTGTGTCCTCCTGTTCTCCTCCAGGCCACTGCTAAGCAACAACCTACAAAGGGTTTATTTTTTATTGCTTGGAAGGTTCTCGATGAGAGCGGCTTGCATATTGATGCTTTGGGAGGGTCTGTTTTCCCTTGGCCGTGGTTTAGGTGATAGAGGTGAAAAAGCCACGTTTATCTCTCTGTCTTTCAGTGTGTTCCAGGTTTGAGTTGCTCACTGGCCTTTTCCTGAACATCAGGAAACGAGGAGGAGATGGCAATGGACGGAGCAAAACCTAGCCAAGACCATGCGGATAATCAATGTTCCAGGCAAGTAAACACCATTAGGTTCTTGTGCTGCTCCTGCTTTGGAACGGGTGAGAGAGATTGCTTGGAAGATGATGAGAAACATCCACAGAGTTCCAAGGGTGTTGTGGATGATGGGAGCGTCCATATCGTTGTTGAAGACCTGGGAATAGACAACCCTGGCTTCAGCCTTACTGAAGAGGAGCGCTGTAGACCACCTCAGCAGAGCTTCATGGGTCGTTCTGCTAGCTCTGTGTCTGTCTGCCAAAGAGCAGCACAGAAGAAAAAGCTTGCACCACTTTCCTCCTTACCGCTTCAGGCCAAAGATCATCTTGAGGGCTTAAATAATGAGGACCTTGTAGACGCTCATCTGTTTGGAGGCCCTTGTGCTGATGATGGTGGTCTTCTAACAACACCAGTCATCAACCTCATACCACCAACACCTTCTGATGTAATAGATGATGACCAATTCTTTGACATGAACTCAGAGGAGGAGAGCCTGACGCAAACATCAGGCAGTGAAGGAGTGGACAGCATCGGCACTTCTGCTGCTGGTGAGCAGGAGAATGAGGAAGATGAGCAGGAGAGATCAGACCAAGATGAAGAATCTAAAAGTAACTGTGATACCAAAGTTGAAGAAGGTCCACATGAACCTCCAGAGGTGGAACCCCAGGAGAATGAAAAACAGATGGGCAAAAAAAACGGAGTGGACAAGTCTACAATCCACTTCCTGCGCAGTAACTTTCAAGTGCCTCCTCTTCCTGAATACCCACGAAAACGTAAGAGGTTTGACTCAACAGCTTTGTGAAGAATCTACAGGCACATCTGCACACGGTTGGAGGGCAGTTTTGCTTTAATCATGATTTATTCTTGTGAACTAGTCCCTTCTTTTGTTTGCATTGGCAGGAAGCCTCAATACTGGAGTCAGTTTACTGCAGTTCACAGAACATAATTTGGGTGAGTCTGTTTTGTTTTGTGAGGAATCGTCACAATAGTTTCATCATTATTGCCTGAAGCTCATGTCTGTTATTCAACCTGTGTGAAAACTCTGTGAGGAGTCTGACAAATAGCTTTTAAAGACGTTGCCTCTCAGTTTTGTAATCATCACCTCTGAATTTGAAAAATGGTGGCGCTTGTGGACTCGTGGTGTGTGGGCAGGTAACTTTTGGGTTTCAGTGAATGATTTTAAAAGATTTTTCTCAATATTTTTAACCACACTTTATTTTTCAAATGTTTCATTTATATTAAAAATGTATTTTTTTATTTGTAAATTGATTTTAAACATAAGGATAATTTATATTATTGTGTAATCGAATCATTTTTATTACTTTTCTGCAACCTAACGCTGTTGTGGTGCCATTATCATCATGAGCAACAAAGTTTTGAAAGGTTGTGTGCTTTCTTATAAGTTCACTAAGAAGACAGCAGAGTGTGTGAGGAACGTGTTTAAGATGTAGCGGAAGACATGATGAGTAAAGAAAACAAAACACAAATCAAAGCAAATGTCACAGAATGATTTTGTTAAACTATGCCAGCAGTGTGACTATTAAATAAACCAGGTAAACAAACAAGGTGACACTGAAGAAACCCAACCTTTAATTTAATTATCGTTCATCTAAATAATTGTCTCATCCTCGTGGGCTGAGGTTTCTCTTTAGATGTTCCTCATGCACTGAACATCTGGAGATGTTCCTCATGAAGCCTTCAGTCAGGTGTGGTTTTCTTTGGAAGGGCACAGGGTGTGGGTGGACATGCCACAGTGCAGGTCTCATCATGCTCATGGCATGAGGACGTCTCCAGCTTAGTTCTTCAGAGAACAGCTGTGTGGACCCTTCGGTAGAGTGATCTTTGCTTTTTGCAGAAAGCTAAAGTGTTTATTGTTTTGGTCAAGAGAATCAACACCCATTGAGTCACAGTCTGAGTGTTCAAACTGGGGCACTGCTCTGTAATCTGTTGGAGAGAATAGCATCTATGTGGCGAGGGATGGCTTTTGTACCCAGGGTTCCCCGGTGTGAAGTCATGACCTTTTCCCAAGCATTGCATCGCAGTGATGCACCACCATGTGCAATCAGAACCTCCCAGAATCCTTCACACAAACCAGGCCTCGATGACAGAAGTCATAGTTGTACTCGTGGCTGTTCTTGTATATATATTGTATGCAGACCATGAAGCTATGCAGAATGTGATGTTATGGTTCTAAATTGATTAACATTCTGTGTTTCTTTTGTCATTTTGTTCCTTAGTGCCTTTTAAGTGCCTTCATAACTTTCATTCTTCTGAAAGTTCAGCGAGTTTGGTCTGAAGGAAACCGAATTCTCTGGTGCTGCGTTTCACGCTGCCTCAGAGTACAGTAGAGGCCCTGTGGAGGCCGGGGAAACAGCTGGCAGGCCGGAAAGACTAAAATCCTTCCCACGATACCCCGGGCCTCTCTGACTCTGATCTTCTGAATATCAAACCCTCGGCCTCCTTCAGACACGTGACTGTGTGTAAATCTGCCGTTTGTGATTCGCTGGCTGTTTGCAGAACAGAGAAAGTGTTGAACTCCGGTACACGTGTGTGTTGTTCTTATGCAGAAGGATCTTGTTGATCCCTCAGGTCTTGACCTCTGTTAAGCCCGTGGCTTTGCTGAGTTTTCCCTGCAGTGTAAGGGCAGCTCTGTACATTTCCTCTTCCTGTACAGCGTCTCAAACGTTTAAGGGCTGTACGACCCACGACTGCCCAGCACCAACTGTGCAAAGTAAACAAAACATTTCCAAAAACCTCCTTGTTTGCTGGAACCTTTTTAGCTCTGTCTAGGGAAAAAGTTATTTTTCAGGACATTGTCTCATTTTTTCTTGCCTTTGTTCCACGAGGGAGTTTTTTAAAAATAGATTTAATTACAGGGGAAAATACTTAATTAATACAGTTTAGGTTTGCAGAAGATTAAATGGCACTAAACCTTTCACACAAGGACAGTTTCACACAAGGAGGCGACTCAATAGAGGGTCCAAAAACGTCAACGAACAAAGATCTTAACAATGTGTAGTAAGGTTCGGTTGTGAAAAGGTTTCTCAGACGCAACGCTGGCGCTCCGTCTGAGGTATTGTTGTACTTCTGAGCTTCATGGGTGGGAAATACCCATAAACCCTTGCAAGTAAATATTATAAATGCTAGATAATGTAGCTGTGTTGTGGTTTTGATAAAGTGTAGTTTGTTTGTTCAATAGTTGAAACGAAGTTGCTGTCAGTGTATATTTGGTAAGTCTAGCTTACATGTTTCCATTGATAAATTTGGTTCTGTTTATTTTTCACTGTTGATGTAAGCCAGTGTTTTCCCTCAGGAACCGCTCAAAGCTGGCACTGATGCTAACGCTAACCGCTCCCTTTCACAGAGATCAGCTCTCGACAGGTCCTAAGATCATCGTTTCAGTGTGACAATCCCCAGCCCTGTTTGTTTTTGAAGGAGAGGGAGGCGTACAGTATGCCGTGTGGTTGTGGGAACGTTAGAATGTCTGCTGTCTGTGGGAAAACACACAATGTCACTGGACATTAAAACATGCCACTGGCCAGACCATCCGCTCGTCTGTTCATCACTGCCAGCCCAGTTCTGCAGCATCCCACACACTGTACAGTGTGCTGTGTGTCCCAGCTACCAACTAAATGTTGCAAATGTTATTTTGAATGTTGTAGGAACGTTCAGAACGTCCAGCGTTTTAGAAGTTGTGTTAAAGTTATGGCATTTTTTTTGTAAGCATTTTTAAATTCTGTAATGTTTTTTTAACGTTCCACTCACAACTTGAAAGTAACATTTTGTATATTATTTATATATATGTAACTTGTTCTAAAAATGTTCTACTAAAGTTGTTTGATAACATTAAAAGAACTTTTAGATGATGTTTGCCAACGCTTTAAATAATTCTCTTTTAGCTGTGTTGGCATGAACCTCAGACTCATGATAAATCGCTGATGACTGATGCTACAGGACTCGTGTGAAAACAACCACAGCGACTCTTTAGTTCATTTCTCAACATCGTTTGATCAGACGTTAGCAACAGCCTACAGAGATTAAGTAGCTGTTTCCGGCTAACATTATTAATTTGACACAAATTCCAACCAAGCGTTTGAATGTGGTCCTTACAGCCAGTGCACCAAATATGGTGTTCTGGAGTGTCCAGATTTTCTGGACACCAGATTTTCCCATGTTAGCATTAAATTCTACTTGTTTTGTTTCCCAGAAATGGACTCTGTGACCCAGACAAAGTCCTTTGCATCCAAAACTTCTTTCCCATCAGCTCAGGGGGCAATAGTTCTGACAGCTTGTTGACGTGTTGTTTTGCTTGTAGATGACCTGAGTAACAAAGATGCCAGCAGCCACCAGTCGCTAAAGGAGCTGAGACTGTTACCTCTTAGCAGTAAGGTCAACATGCTAACACATCAAAAGGTAAAATCGCTGGGCAAATGTCTGGCCATTCATGATTCAGTCATAAAAAATAATGAAACATGACATTTAAATGAGATCAAACATTTACAAGTGCTTTTATTTGGCGTCCCACCACAGAAAACTGCTGTCAGGTGCTGTAGTTTGGGGGACACAGTGCCCAGAAGTCGCACCTTTCATTCTGTAGGTCGGGGGGAAGGTGACATTCTTGAGGATGAGGAGTCGCCACGGCAACGAAGGATAACTGTTGGTAATGATGTGCAGTGACCTTGTGTTGACATGCATTCACTCTTTATATGTTGCTTTAATGTTTTTGTTTGGCTTTCTAATTGTTGGCTTCAGATTTATTCTGAAAAACAATGTTTTTCATCTTCAGCTTCCTACATTCCCCAGTCAAATGATCACACTGGACAGTCTGCAACAAAGGTAACGTTACGTACAAAGTACCAGTAAACGTTCACAGAATGTTGGCTAACGTTCTCCAAAATTTCTCTCAAAGATCTCACATTTTTTTATTAAAAAATGTCTTACTGTAACGTTAGTAGAACATTTAGCGTTATATATCATAAGTGGAACTTTTTAAGTAATGTTAATACAACATCTAAAAAGCTGTATGTTTTAAACTTTCCTGGTACTTTCATAGTAACAGTTTTAACTGTTATGGAAACATTTTTGGGGAAAACAGTTTTGGAGGACGCACAAGCGCACTAATGCTTCGCTTTTCATGACAAGAGAGAACACTTATGGTTAAAGAGAAATCTGTTAAATTTAACGTCTTATTTTCAGTCTTTTATGGTGGAAAGTTCTAAATGTGTCTCATTGTGTGAACACATCTTTCATTGTGTTAATGCAGCTTTAACATGTTGCTGTGTGTTTATGACGTTATTTTAAGCGATCGAATGTGTCTGCATGCAAACACGCCTGAACGTTAAAGTCATTTGTATCTGGTGTGTGTGTGTGTGTGTGAACAGTATTGTAAAAGGCAAACAGACAAAACTCTAGCACAGCTGAACACAGAAGAAGTTTGTCAGTGGTTTAGTAATATCGGTCTCCAGAAATGTCTCCCCCTCATCAGAGGTAAAGTACAGTTAACACATTTATTTTTGTGATTTATGTGCCCCTTTCATTTATTTATTCACAAAACATTCACAGAGACAAAAGCACAGACCGCAAACCAGTAACTGTTCCGATTATGTTTTCCTCATTCTCACTTATAAGTTATTGCACCAGATTAAGAAATATTTCCATGCATCAATTTAGGAAAGAGAAAAACAACATTTACTAGCTAATACGACACCGTAGGGACTTACACCATTTCTGCCTAATGATTTTCAGAGCCGATTTGTACAGTATTCAAAGCAATAAAGAGCGATTATAGAGATCCATTAGTGTCATTTATCAAAAGCAACAGTTTAGAAAGATATTAATAATTATATTGTGGCTTTGGGTGGGGCAAACTTTTCAGAGGCAGAGCTCAATGGATCTCACATCGCCTCCGTTGACCTCAACACCCTCCAAATCCTTCAAGTGTCCAGCCTGGAGGAGAGAGAGCGATTGCTTTCTGCCGTTTACAATGAGTTGCACCCACCAAACGCCACCACCCAGAGACTGGACGCTCTCTTGGGTACGCCACACAACCACGAGCCATGAAATTAAAGTTTTGCACTTATCGCTCGACAGAAATTTCGCTTTGCATGACCTGCTTTGGTTTCGTTGTGTTTGGGTTCTTTCTCCAACAGAAAGGTTCGGTCCAAACAATGTTGAGAAATTCACAGCGGCTTTGGTGTCTATAACCAAGTCAAATTCGTCTCCTCACGTGAGCAACGTCAGCGTGAACAAATGCTCATTCAAACTCAGGTAAGAGTTTTTCACGCGGTGTTTAACCCTGGGTTGGCATGGCCAAGGAAACGTTTCACATTTGTGATTTAGCACTGTTTTTTACCCCAGGGTTATGTAAACCCGGTTCAGAGTTTGCACCGCTTTTGTGGAGTTAGAATGTTAGTTGCTTAGCGACTTGTAACTCTTAAAGCTGATATAATGTGAGAAGTGTGAAATGGACCAGATATTCTCAGTTTAGAGTGACCCAGGGTTAATCTAGTGTGAAACGCTGTGAATACTGTATATTGTTTGGTTAAAGATTCCAGTCGTAGCATTTATAATCACACATCACTACCATAGCAGTATGTACATGAATGAAAAACGTTTGTAAAATGTTTCTTTTTTCTTAGACAGAAAGAGCAAAGCGCTCGTGAAGTTCACAAGAACTCTCATCTTATGGAAATCACAATCAACGGTAACATTCTGTTAAATTATTAATAATGTTTATGAAACGTTTGCCGCTTTGATGCTGTGTGTTCTGATTTAGCATCGGATCGAATCGTTCACCTCCGGACGCCCAGAGAGACGAGTGTTGCGCGAGTGATCGAGTCCTGCCTGAGGATGCTGGGAGTTCATGAGGACAAAGATCATTTCAAACTGAAGAGCAAAGAAGGTCTTCTGTCAACAATATATGAGCAAATGGAACAGAATGTATATATACATTTAGAAATGATGCTGTTGGGTCTAAAAGTGCAATATTTAATAAACTAAAAACAGCAAATGAATATCCTAGATAGCGTTTTAAATTAATTTTAGCAGATTTTAAATGAACTAATATTTTTAGCGTTCGTGCATTAGGTGGATAATAAACTGATATTTTCAGGGGATATTTGTCCGGGTCGTCCATTATTGTGTCTTAGAAACTGTGGCAACACATTTAATGTGAAAAATTGTGGAAAAAACCAAAACAACGTATGGCCAATTTATTGTATTATTTTTATGGTTTTTACCTTTGTCATTTTTGGAACAGAAGAGCCATTGAAACACATTTGGTGTGTTTGGAGAGAATCTCCATATATGAAATATATGAGGGTTGTAAGTGTGCTGGAATTTACACAGTGAATTTACTTTAACATACCAGCTCTATTTTTCCACATGTTTAGAGGAGATTTCCCCTGAGCTGCAGATTGGCGATCTGCCTGGTTCTGAGACGAGACTAATGGACCTTCACTTGTGTAGGAAGGTACTGGAGACAGAATTTAGAGAAATGAGAAAACAAACATCATCTCTCTTTAAATCTTTATTAGCTTTTTCTTTTCAGGTAACAAAAGATTGTCCAGATTCTACAGAGATTATTTGTACGTCTGAAGACAGTCGGAGCAAGAATCTAAACAGCGCTGGAAAAATTCGGGAACTGAACCAACAAGTGGCCTCCCTTCAAAATGTGATTATACAGGTAAATTATTCCTGCTGTCAGGAAATGATCGGGATTATGGACCAAAGGAGGCAAAAATGAACAAATGTTTGACCTGTTTATTTTTAACTCCCAGCTAACAGTTTTAGGGTGTAAGAATGTTTCCCTAACGGTTCTTTCAGGTAACAAATGTTATTGGGAATGAAATGTTTAAAACGATAATTTTTCATCATGTTAACATTATTGCTTGGGTATAAAATGGTTATTTTAATGTTTTAAAATCCTTTAATGTTTGTAAGCGTTCCTCTAACAACTTTTGATGTTATACACACATTAGGAAAGTTCTACTAATGTTGCATCAAGCACGCATCCGATAACGTCAAGAGAAATTTTCAAGAACGTTCTGAGAACGTTCCCTGGGCTGTTGATAGAGCCGTCTGTGTGATGACAGGTTCAGGAGCTGTATCACGGACTGCTGTCCTTCTGTTCTGAGCTGAAGAAGATGGAAGGAGAGACGGATGACGATCATCTCAGCAGTCTGGAACTGAGGAAACGCCTCAGTCAGGCCCAGAACAATCTGCAGAGGAAAAGACAAAACCTTCAGATGCTCCGAGAGAATCTGAGCTCTGCACCAGCGCAGAAGATAAAGTATGTGATGCGTCTCTGTGTGTGTGTGTGTGCCTTATGTTTTAACATCAATAATCATTTCAATATTCACTATCAATATTGTGATAATAGCAATATTCATGATGCAGACTGAAGATTGTTTTATTCTGCTGATAGTGGACATACAACATAGACTTAATTTTACATAGACAAATTACAGTAGCAGTACAGTATTCACACAGTATAAACAGTAAGAGCAGAATCTAATATATCTGTTCAGTTATGATGTGAAATTAAAGCCCAAACCAGATAGCTGTTTTACCCATGAGACTTCTTTGGTTTTTAGATCTGGGTAGTAAATGCGTTTTAAAAGCATTTTGCACAAATGTTAGTTGTTAACAAGTTGCCACGTAAGAATGGCTGCCATGCACATAAACTTACAGTCCTGTGGTTCTGCTGCTAAAGTAACAACAATTGTTTTTTTAAAACACACAACGGTTTCAAAATCCATGTTTGAGGTATGACTGTGTGTAATTTATGTTGTGGAACAAAACCGAGCCACAGACCTTGTTTTACTCATAAATCCGAAAACACTTCTACAATCCTATTACAGCGTTTACCAATGTTTTAAGACTGAAAGACTGAAACCGAACAGAACGTACTGATCCGGAAGATAAAGCAATTATATGGGATTCTCACAGAGAATTGCAATGGAAAAGGAACTTTTCATTAATCCATTGGTCTTTAGGGATAATGATGTGTTGCGTTTCCAGAATGGTGGCTGGAGGAACCAGCGATGACCCGTGGACTGGTTTTGGACGATCTGAGTGCAGTTTCCTCGTTGTTTTGCATTCGGTGATTTCTGATGCTCTGTTTACAATTACTGTCTTTATTTTCCTGTGGCGTCAGTGTTTTGCTGTGGAAGTCAACAGATCACTTGTAATTTCCCAGAATTCTGAGAAAGCTGCTGACTGGTCCGTGTTCTGTTACTGTATCTGTAATGGGACCGGACCCATCCTGCCACCGTTCTAATGTACTGGTGATACAGTATTAGCATTATTCTCATACAGTTTATTTACTGCACATACCAGCACTGGTTAAATTTTGTACAATTAAATTATACAAACATCTTTAAATTATACAATAGGTGCAAATTATATTCCAGATAACAATTGTAGATTTTAATAACATTCTCTTAATGTTTCCATTACGTAAAAAATGTTATTTGTGTGTTCTGGGAAAATGTTTTTTTAACATTATTGCTGTTTTTTAAACATTATTCAAACGTTTTTAAATCTACTTCTACTAACATCTTAGGAATAATGTTTAAGATATATAAGATATATATATAACATTTTAAAACGTTTTACTAATGTTCTTGCAGGAATGTTTTTTGATAACTGCGTTTACTCTTAGCTGGGATATCTTCTAACATAACATGTAAAAGTGTTTATAAAGTGAAAACGGTACCTGTTTAATTTATGAGGTGCACAAATAAAGATGGTGTGTTTGTAGGGAAAACCAGTGTGAGTCTCACCCAGTAGTTTCCTGCTTTTTCTCAGCGTTACGGCCTTTGATTTATTCTGACATTCTGGAGCCGATAGACTGAAAGCGGGAATGAACACAAGTGTTTGAAAATAGCGTCATGAATCAATATGTCCAGCGTCTCATTAATTACCTGATAAGCCACTTCACTTGAAGTGCTTATTGTTTCTGTTTCATTATGTCTTTCATATGCTTGGCTGTTTCCCCAGCAAAAATGCAAACAAATCTTTCAAACTTCAGTGTTTTTGGATGACATTAATCTAAGATATTTGAGTCTGAGAACATGAGAGAGAAGAAATGGGTTTAGGCTGTTTAAATCTTTCCAAGATTGAGTCTTAGAATGATAACGGGACTAATCTTTGATATGAACTGACAGAACTTTGGATATGTCCTCAGATCAGCTTTCTGATCCAGCACAGAGCAGCTTGTGTTTGTTTGCTCCTCAGGCGAGCAGAAGTCCGGCTGCTGGAGAAGATGAGACTCAACTGCCAGGTGTTCAAAGAGGAGATACTGCTGGTCCACCTCAACCGGCAGGTGACTCATCTGCGTGAAGCTCTGGAGAAGATCCAGGCCAAGGTGAGACAGAACCCCCTGATCTGATCTGATCCGTGTTCTTAAGGTTCTTCCAGTAACCTGAAACGAGTGACATGGTGTTGACCCAGTAAAATCGTCTCCCTAATGTTTTCATCAAGTAACAAAAATGTTCAAAGTTTAATTGGCTTTAATGTTCTAGAAATGTTCAAAATGTCCAGTTTTTTTTATTCATGAATAAAGTTATTCAAGTTTTTTTATTATTCTGTAATGTTTTTAAAACATTCTACTTACAACTTAAAAATAATGCTTTATATATGTAAAAAAATTCTACTAAAGTTACTGAAAGAAAAATTGTGATAACTTCGGAAGAACTATTACAACGTTTGCCAATGTTGTGAGACTGTTCCCTGTTAGCCGGTACATGTGAATGCCGGCCAGTGGTTATTGTTTTAGGCCACATTTTAATGAGGCTGAACTTATGGATCGTATGTGAGCTTTATAATTCTGGCTTTCTCAGTATGTGGCACTCAGTGGATCGTGCAAAAACATAGAGGGGAAAATAAATTGACTTAATCGACATAAAGCACTGAAGTTTTATAGTTTTTCTTCCAATGTATTCTAACATACTCAAGCTTTTTTCATATAAATGCATTTTGTGCAGAACTACGACACAAATTTAAATACAATCACCACAACTGTGAGATTTAGCATCTACCCTGCTTGTTTTTTAAAGTGACGTGAAATGCTATTCTGGAAGCAGCTTTACGCGGCGTGTAAAACTTACCCACGTTGCGGCCATTGCATTGATTCTTCAGCTTTAAAACGCTCCTTTCATCTGGTGGGTTGAGACCTAACGAGGAGCCATGAAAGGACACATGCCGACTGGAAGAAAAGAGCATCACGTTGCTCCCTCAGGCCACAGGCTTTAGGTGCTGAGCTGGTGGGAACGACGCGGTGGCGCTAATGTTTATCATATGACCTAATCAGGGGAAAGGCACAGGTCAGGACTCAAAGCCGTCTGGGAACTAATGCAGGGCGCTAATCACCTGCAGGCTGTCACCTATTTGACTGGAATTATCAGAGAGTAAGGAAATATTTCATCATTGGCTGTAAGGTTCTCGTTCCTTCGTTGCGTCCCACAGTAAAGGCAGGAAGTGGCAGGAAGGAGTTAGTGGAAATACAGCCAATATTGTTTAAAAGTGAAGTCTCATTTTAGGGAACTTAAGGGGAAAACCCTCAAAATAATATGGCAGCACACACACACACACACATTCAAACATGCACTCACACACACACACACATCCATTCCAACCTCTTGTTCTCTTTCTCATTTCAATGTAAATATGTCTCATTCCCCTCAGGCCAGAGATGGTGGCTGTAAACCCGGATTAGGTTTCACTGTTCTCATGGGAAGATGGTCAGGATATTGCGATTGTGGGCAAGCTTGAGAGCTCTCAGTGGTGGGGCTCACTTTGATTAGTCCTGATGTCTTGGCCTTCGCTGTGTTAAGCTGCACTGGCGGCTAGAAGGTCCGCTGGCTAATAGTTGTGGCTAATAGCTCTTTCAGGGATTTATGGTCCATCTTGAGGTTGCTGTTTTATTGCGTGCAACGCTGCAGTCCTGCACCCTGCGATTCTGTTATTGTAACTGACAGTGCCTCACATATGCCATTAAGATAAGCCACACTTTTTTGACTAGCAAACTAACAGGGAACTCCCTCAGAACTTTAATGTTCACTAAAGGTTTTAGTTATGAAGAACTTTCTTGTGTTAAAAAGTTGGTACAGAAAAATTATGGAAATGTTGTACAGAGAAAAAATGTACAGAAAAGTTCTTGAAAAACCTTAGTATTACCAACCAAAACTGTTAATGCAATGTCTAAAAAATATTGATGTTTTGAATATTCCCATAACTTTTAAAACAATGTTTTTAATGTTTATGTTAGTTGATGAAAGCACTGGAGAAAATGTTCCTACAACCTTAAATTGCTAACTGGGTGAGTCAGGAAACCTTTCTTTTGCGAAACACAATCCTACGATTCAGAACTTGGCATGATCTGTGCTGCTATCTCGCAGGAGTGAGGGGATTTCTGAAGGTGTGCCCGAGAAAAAACATTTCTCAATTGTTCTCCATGCAGCTCCTCCCAGGCCTCCAGTTTAAAAGACCGTTTGTCAGATTACATTCTGTGTTTCCATTGTGCGTCTCGATGTTTAGTTTCCATCAGCCCTGTTGCTGTATCCACTCACCTCGTTCCTTCACCAGGTTAATACGAGGGGTGGGTGACTTGCAATCATTGTTGACTAATTTGATTAATTCCAAAGTACCGTCCCTCTTGTTTGGGTCTCTCAGGTTAACGGCATGAATATTTAAGAGACTTTTATTGGTCCAATGCCCAGGAGAATTCAAAGTTTCTCAGTGGGGTTTCCTGTGTGACTGAGACGTCTGGAGAGCAGATCAGTAGCTACAGCCGTAGGGCTTTCACACGACAGAAACGTTGAGACCTCACCTCAGTTTTCTGCTGTGTTCAGAGAAACCTGATCACTCAGCATCCATCTCACTTCCTGTGTTCAGTCTTTGTCACAGCATTTGGTTTGGGGGAGTTTACCTGTGATGAACCCTTTAAAAATGTCTGACGGATGTTGTCATTTATTCTGCAACAACCCTGTTGGCTGAAGAACTGAATATTATATATATATACATTTTTTAAGACTTTTCTTTAGTGGAACACCAAATATTTTCAGAAAAGTCTCTGTGGTTTGTTCTTACAGTGAAAGTCAATGGGTGCCACTGTTGTTTGATTAGCAGTGTCTTTTTATTAAATACCAGAGCTTATTATCTCTGCAGCGGTCGGATCAGAGATCAGATCTGAGAGACTCGTGGATCTCACAGACAGTTTCTCTGGTCCTCTTTTCCTCCTTTTGATTTCCTGCAGGAGAGAGTGGAGAGCAGGAACACTTCTCTGACTCGGCTGGTCTCACTTCAGTCTCCTGTCATGCTCGTGGCCATGGAGTTGAAGGCCGGTCCAGGCGGTGGTTACGGGTTCTCTACTCACAGAGTTGAGGAACACGGTCTGATGGTTCGACACGCTGACGGAAACAAGCTTTGCGTGAATGACAGGTAACTACTGACACTGTCTAGATAAAATCTTAGTAGAACTTTATTAGAACTTAGTAGAACTTAGTAGAATTTATTCTATTGATATTTATTGTATCAAGTCATTGTCCACATGACTTTGAAACCACAAGTTCAGTGATGACTTGATGATTTCTATTTTTGAGGTAACTGTCCCTTTAATTGTTCCCTCAGCTAGACGCTTCAGGTCACGGTCCTAAAAAAACAATTGAAATGTGGAAGAATGTGAGAACGTGGAGGTCAGCTCAGTGCAGTTGATGTTTTGATGAATGAAGCCTCTAATTGGCTCCTGAAGTTTCCAGCCTTTAAGAGGATCACGGAGGTTCCATCACTCCTGCTGCTTTTTCCCCTGTTGCCATGGAAATTTGTAGGAGGCAGAGGGAATAACAGGAAAACACTGAAATGTAAAACTTGGATGGCTGAGCGTGAGGACAGAAACAGAAAAAACAGAAAAACAAGAATATAAGTTTAGCATTCCAGCTCCAAACCATGATAACCATATACTGAAACATATATGCATAAACGCACAAGAAATACAAGTTATGAGTTGAATTTAATGGCTGATTAGAACCAGAGAGAGAAAAAACAAATAAAAAAATTAAAGCACTGTATAAACTGACTGGAAACTGCGCTGTATGGAACAGCTTCTATTGGTAGCTAATTGCCAAACCCTTTTCACAGTCTGTGAATAAATATAAAGTTACTGTCTTATTTCCAAGATGACTCTGCTTTAAATAAAAGTTGTTTTCAGTTTTCATTATTTATTAAGGCTACAGAGGATTTTAAGGGCTGCAGTTTTTTGATGTTATGAATGGTGCGTTTTTTAAAATGACAGTAGCTTTACCTCTGTGCCAGCGTCTGACGCTGTTAAACACTCACAGACTCACGTAGCATCTTACAGGCTCGGGAAATTAGCACAGAAACTACTTATCTTTTAAACATCCCAGCTAACGTTCTCAGAACATTAGCAATGTTCTCTAAAGGTTCTGTGAAGTTCCCAAGAAAACATTTTTGCAGTAACGGAAGTATAATGTTTTTCTAACATTGCATATATTTAATCCGGAGATTTAGTACATATACTGTATATTAAATCATATTTCAAATTATTGTTCATTGTTAGTGGTTGATTAAAGTTGGTTAAAATTGTTACAGAGTTAAAAAAAATTGAACAAAGAAACTTAACAATGTTCTTATAAAAAAAAGATTTGAGTGTTTCCAAAATAATTTTATTGCTTAACGTTATGGAAACATTTTTACAACCTGAAATTGTTAGCTGGGATTGTATTTTATGTAGCTGTAGAATGGAGAAGGTTCTCGAGCAGTGATGAGATGAGTGATTTCAGACCTCACAGCTGTTGTTCAGAAGATCTTCATCTGTTCCAGGCTGCTGGAGGTGAATGGAGTGAGTGTGTTGGAGAGCAGCGAGGAGGACTTGGAGCTCCTGCTGAGGACGCCCATCGCTCACGTCATCGTTCTGCGACAACTTCTCCAGGACTCGCCTCAGGAAGACCCTCATGACCCCAGACAGACTTCAGCACTGAGTGATCACCAGACCTACAAGTGCTGCAGAAACACCATGTGACCCAACTGAACACTGCCTCAGCTAAACGTTCTTGGAACATTCTCCAAAAGTTCTCTCAAAGTTATGAAAAACATTCCTGAGGTAATGCTAGTGGAACACTTTATATATCATATCAAAAATGTCAAGGTTTTTTGTTTTGGTGCATGTATATGTTTTATATGTCCTGCATTATAATCTCTGGGTCATTTCAGGGCATTTTTCTGTTTGTTGGGTGGATTTAACTTCATGTTTTTTGGTTGATACTAATGTAATATCCATAGTTCCAATTAAAGGGTGTGTCAGTCAAAAACTGCTCATAAAAAAGTAATTCATGGGAAAAGGCATTTTAAATGTTGAATCCCATTCAACTGTGAAGGTCAAGTAAAAAAAATAAATCTGCGTCGTCATGTTCAGTTTGTGCGGGTGTTGAAAAAGCAGCTGTGGTGAAATCGAGATGAAGACGCTTCCTGTAAAACTGACATTAACCAGAATACAGATATTAAAGCTTTTCCGAACATTTCTTCCATGACTGAATCTCGTGTCAGGGCTCAGCATGAAGTGATGTGAAACAAGTGAACACTTCCTGTGATGCGATGAGGATGAGATTCAGTCAGTTTTTATGAACCCTGTGTCATTTCCCAGTTATATTTTCCACAATTTGAGCCTTTACAGTTTGAGAACACTGAGAACCGTTCTCCAAAGTTCTCTCCCCATCCTGATAATTACTCACCTTAGTTTGTTTTTCCATGCTGAAATGGTTTCGTTGTGTGAACGGTCCAGAACTCACTTGAAGAAAGTGACGTTTGTAGTCATTTCTGTAAGTGTTATAAATCATTTTAATCACATTGTTTTAAGCATAAGTTAAGGTTGTAAACCGCACACACACACACACACACACTCACACACGCACACACACACTCACACACACACTCACTCATTCACTCACACACAC